>JAEVFN010000051.1:1062428-1207372 GCA_030449075.1 Murraya paniculata | reverse complement strand
TAACCTGCTAAAAAACATTATCAAAAACATCCTTGTTCTATGCCTTGAAGCAAGCTTTAGGTGAATGAGCTTTTGCTAAAAAGTCCACATCTTCAACTTTGAAGCAAAGCTTTAGGCGAATGAGCTTTTGCTAAAAAGTCCACATCTTACAACCGCACTAGAGCAGAAAGACCATCTAAAAACAACTAGAAAATCGGAATGCTTAAGCTAAGCATGAAGAATATTGAACCTAGATGGCCAAATCTCGCCGTCCGCAAGATAATAACAATGAAGAATGATTGGAAGCAGGGCGATTCACTTGAAATACTTTAAAATTAAACATAACTAGACACAGTGAGTTACACACCACCCTATCAAGGCTCCTCCAAGTATACCTATTATCTAAGTAAAGGATTCTTTACAAAGGCAACATCCTCTAAGCCAAGGTTAAAGGCATCCAAAGCAGTCTGAGGTTAAGCATAACCACCAAAAATCTTAAACAATCACTGAACTATATCAAATTCCCTTCCACCATCCAAGGAGTATTATAAGTATCAACAAATGAGACTAAGGCATTCCACAAAACCTCTAACATAGAAATAGAACAACTAACAATACATAGGAAATTAAAATATGATGTAGGGAGTAAAGAATAACCAGCAATGAAGCACTTGGTCCCATCTTGAATCATCTCTACAAAAATAGGGAAGATTAGAATGTCTAAGTCTTACCAAATTAAGAAAAGAAGGCCTCTGCCTAAACAAGTAGAATCTAGCTTATCCTCATCTAAAAAATATTCTAAATAATGTAATTAATCATAGGGATGCAGAGTATCTGGAGGGAAAATATGCTTCCTACTGTTATGATACTTTCAATCAATGACAAGACAAATGTCTTAGGAAGAACTAACAACCTGTTGGCCTAAAAATGTCAATAACTACATCTAAATGAAAGTGGGTGTGGATATTAATAGGATCATATGAAAATTGATCCTCATCCTCACTAGAATTCTTAGAAATAAAATTCATATCTAAATAAGCTAATCATTAGCCCACATAGTCAATTCTCTTTTTACACATCAATCAGTCTTTTCTGTGGCTAAGAAGGATCTACCCAGAATGATTGGTATTTCTTTATCTACCTTAAATCTAACACTATGAAATCCACTAGAAAAATAAATTGTCCACCTCCACTAACACATCTTCAATCTTGCCTTCTAGATAGGCATGAGATCAGTCAGCAAGTTGCAAAGTGACCGTTACTGGTCCAACTTTCCTAACTCTCAATTGCTTGAACATTGATAAGGCATGAGATTGATGCTAGCTCCCAAATCACTGGGATTGTAAAATTGCCTGGATCCTTTAGCTTCTGAGGGATTTTATTCTGAAGCATATGGCTGCATTTTTGTGTCAGAGCAACTATTTCAAATTCTCTAAGCCTTCTTTTCCTTGCCAAGATATCCTCTAAGAACTTCACAGAATTTGACATTTGTTCTAAAGCTTCTATGAAAGAAATGTTGATATAACTGCTTCAACACTTCCAAAATTAATTGAATTGCTTGTCTCTTTTGTTTTTGAAATCTTTGAGGAAAAGGTCGCGGGTGCCTAAACTGTTGTGTTGTAATAGGTTGTACAGACTGCTTCTCTTTGCCATGCTCTAAACTGATGTAGTTAGTGCTCCAGCATCTGCTCTAACAGGTACTGGATCTTCATTTTCTATTGATGTTGTAGCTTGGCTATTCACATCTGTGTGCTTGAAAGTGGGATGTCGTGGCTCTTCTTCAACTTGAATTACTTCTTGGGTTGAAATGGGTTCAACTTTTCTTTGTGACACACCGAGTGGAATATGACCATCTTTTCTTAATCTTAAATTACACTTTGGATCTTGTGTGTTGCTGAGTAAACTACCCTAAGGTCTGTTGTTTAATACTGTAGCAAGTTGTCTAATATGAATTTTTAGGTTTCTTAGAGTCACTGTTGGCTTTGGACAACTACTTCATTCTTTCATGTTGTACTCTTTAATCAAAGCTCAAGAGAAACTGAGTGTTCATTGCTAGTGCTTCTTTGCCCTTGATTTTGCTGGAGAAATTCAAGTGGTTGAATAGGTCTATTTTGACCACTAGTTACTGCAGCATGTTGATTTTTGATTACTCTATGAGAAGTTTGGGTGTTGTCTCCATCCAGGATCGTAGGTGTTTGAGTAAGAATTGTTCTGGTTCTATCTGTTGAAGTTGCCCATATAGTTTACTGAGGATATCCTAGGGCTATTTGTGTATCTAGGGCAATTATCAAATAGATGGCCTTCTCTACAATAACCACAAGATACTTCAGTAACTTGGTTGATAGTTACTCGAGCAATAGTCATAGTTTTCACTATATTGTTACCGAGGTTACTTGGGGCTAATAACGCCATCAAGGCATCTACATTATAGACTCATACATTTCTCTTGTTGTAGCTTGTTTAGTCGATGGTCACTGATAGTTGTTGTTGGTTATCATTTCTAAAATTTCGTAAGCTTTATGTAAGACTTGGATAAGAAGTCCCCATTTGTTGAAGTGGCTACCATCAATCTAGTGCTTGGGTTTAGACCATTGTAGAATGTTTCTAATTATATATAGCAAATAATACCATGATGAGAGCATCTCCTAAGTAACTCCTTGAATCTCTCCCATGCATTATACAAAATTCCATCTTCAAGTTGATGGAAAAATGTGATCTCATTTCTCAATTTTGCATTATTGGGCGGTGAAAAGTACTTCATTAAAAATTTGTTAGCCAAGTCATTCCATGTATTGATGGAGTTTGGTGGTAGAGAGTTCAACCATGCTTTTGCTCGATCCCTTAAACAAAATTAAAAAAAGTCTAAGCCTCAATGTTTCCTGTGATGCTCTAGTAATTTTGAAAGCATTATTACTTCCAAAAATAGTTTAAGGTAAAGATAAGGATCTTGTAATGGCAATCAATTGAATTGTCCCCACTGTCCAAAGCATTTGAAACATCATTGGTTTGAGCTCAAAATTATTAGCTTGCACTTTTGGTCTAAATATTCAGGATTTATGGCTTGAGGAGTCAACGGTGTATAGTCTCAAATGGTTCTGTCTCTGTCATTTGCCATTCTGACCTCCTTATACATTGATTGATTGTATTTTTCCTCGAGGGGTCAAAATTCCCCATATCATGCAGATTATCACTGTCTGTAGCAATTTTTAAATTTCTATGCTCTTTTTCTCAAACTTCTTGCAGTCTTTTCAATTTCTGGATCAAACTAAAATTTAATAGGTTTGTACCTACGCATACAAGTATTTGCTAGAGCACTTCTGTTAACACAAAAAAAAAAAATTAAAAGAAATTTAATATTTTACACGAACTAAAATTGTCTCTACAAATCACAATAAGCATTAAATCCCCAGCAACAGTGCCAAAAAACTTGTTGATTATCTTACTGCTATATGTGTCAATGTGCAAGTGTATAAAACAAGTAATGTACTGATGAGCATTCAGATCGTCTCCACGGGATTGATGTTAATGGATTTGCTACACCAGTCTTACTAGTACAATTTCCAGTCCTAAAATTAAAATAAAATAATTAACGAAACTAACTAGATTAATGATGTAACAACAAAATTCAATACACTAAAGTTCAACTCAATAGAGAAGGCGTAGTTGAGTGTTTTAAACTCACTTAATGGTTTTTGACTATTTTTTCAATTACTGTATCATTGATACAGCTTCTACAACAATACTGAATATAATCCCTCATGCATCATCAGCGTGTAACCTGTTTTATATCTAAATGCACCTAGCAATGACTAGTTGTTATGCTAACATTAGATATAGCATTATGTGCTTTAGGTCCAATGTCCTTCAAGGTGAATCCCAATGTTTAGTTTGTTTATTAATTTTAGATCAAGCATGACCCTATTCAATCGAAATTAACTTAACTTGGGAAACCCAATCTAAAGCCACGTATTGTCTTAATTTGTTCCACTAAGTCAACTTTGGAAACCTAGTCTAAAACTTTTTTGAAGCTTCTTCTTAGCTAGTATCCACTAAATGAGTGGTCGGCCGAAATAAGAAATTGTAATAAGTAAAATAAGACAAATATATAGCAAATATAGAGCAACATGCAAAATATCAGTTAAGTAACTATTAAACTTGTTTATCACTCAACCACAATCAAGTTAGTTCATGATTTGTGACAAAACAGTAAACAAGACTTGTTTGAGCCATCAAATACATTCTAATAGATAAAATAAACAAGAAATAAAGATGAAGGATTGAGTTCTGTTTCATCTTGTGATTTCTCCTTTTTTTTCTCCTTGACTCCTCTGTTATAATCCTCAAATCTCTTTTTTCTCTGTTTTCTTTTTGTTTTTTTGTTGTTTTTTTAATGATGACTCCTCCTTTTCCTTTTCATGCATGCTCCTTTTTATAACTCAGAATTAGGGCAATTAGAAACTTATAGCCGTGTCATTTTTTGGAAACCTTGGATCGCAATCTTTCAGTAAACGCGCTTGAAATCTCATCTACAATTACTACAGAATTTGCTTGCAGCATCTTTTTTGTTCATAGTTGTTTTATTTTCTTTGCAACCAAGTTCTTTTGTAATCTCTACAAGTCTGTTGCTACAGCTTTCCAACTATAAAGCTTGAGCTTTTTGGTTTCCTATAATCATGCACATAATCAGAGTACAAAGTATTCTAAAATACAACCAATTAAACTTAAACAACTGTCCATGCAAAATGTAACTAAAAATACAATAAAAACACATTATTTACTTTCTAAGTAATATTAGTTTAAGTCTAATTATGTCAAGATAACTCTTATTTTATAGAGTTATCAATATACAAGCTCAAAAGATCTATCTATGACCTTAAACAATCCTCTAGACGTAGAAACCTTAAATTCCATCAAGTTGTAATTTCTTAATAACTTCAGGATGGTTGAGGAAGACCATTTTGTGTATATTTAGAGGTTTGAAGACATTTTGCGATATTGTTTTTGTATGTGGATGATATACTATTGGCTAGAAATAGTAAAGAGTTTGTCAAAAGTGTTAAAGATTGGCTATACTCAAAATTTTGACATGAAAGATATAGGCGAAGCACTTATCTTAGGAGTCAAAACTTTTAGGGATCTTTCAAGGAAATTTCTAGCACTATCACAAGAGCCTTACATTAAGAAAAATCCATACAAAGTTCAACATGGTTGATTGTAAGCTGAAAGATATTCCAATAGCTAAAAGACAATCTTTTAGTCTCAATATGGTTTCTAAGACTCTTCAAAAAAAAAAAAAAAAAGGAGAGAATGACTAGATTTCCTTATGCAAATGCCATTGGAAGTCTTATGTCTGCCATAAAAAATGATGCTGTAGAACTGGTGAGTGGATACTAGTCTACTCCTAGTCAAAAGTATTGGAGTACTGTCAAGAGGATTTTAGTAAATCTAAGAGGCACTATAAATTATTCTTTATGCTATCAAGGAAGTGGTTTGCTACTTATTGGATATTCAAATGCCGACTGGGGTGGCAATTTGGATGACTGCAAATTGATCTCGAGATATGTATTCTTGCTAAATAGAAGAGCAATTATATGAAGTAGCAAGAAGCAAACATGCACGACTTTATCGACGATGGAAGCCAAGTATATTGCATGTTCTTGCATAGTACAAGAAGCTGTGTGGCTTAAAAGATTTGTAAGGACATAAAAATTAATATTAGTAATGCTAGTCCAATAATTGTCTATTGTGATAGTCAAGCTGGTATCTCTTTTTCCAAGGATGCTAAATACCATAGTGAGTCGAAGCACATTGAGCCCAAATAAAATGTTATAATAGACATTTTGGCTAAGAAGGAAGTAGCCATACAGTAGATATCTACACATAGTATAATACCTGATCCACTTACCAAAGCTGTCACAAGGGATGTATTCACCTCTCATGCTCTGTCATTGGGGCTACGTAGATTGTAATTTTACATTGCTTAGATGTATTTATTTTTTGGGAACATCTTTATTATATGAATTGTTTTCAAATACAATGATGTTTAAAATTCTCTTATTTCAATTTATTTTATGAAAGGTATAATTACACACATATGAGAGTATGTTATCGGGTCATGACATGCTTTCTTACACGAGCGATCGCCTCACTTGCTCTTAGAGCAAGCTAAGTTGAGATAAGTAGAATAATGAGACAATGTATTTGTTCAAAAAGCCTAATAAAATGGGCTATTCTACAAAATTTGTTGCCTTCATCAAAATCAAGATGAGGTCATAAACGATATTTCTCAATGACTGACTATGATGTACCCTACCATCATAGAGACCTGATTAATGCCAGATGTAAGATCTTATTTTGACACTAAAAAAGAGCATTCAATTTAAGAACTCAAGTCGGACGCTGGAGGAGAACGACTGGACCAAGATCTGTATAGTGAATTACATTAATGAGACATAACCCTGAAATGGAAGATTCACTATAGCACATGAATCATAGGACACATGCTTAGTGACCAAAATATAAAATGAGAGAATCTCCCTTCTTCTTCATTGTGTAAGTTCCATGTGACTTCTGCAAGTCAACCATGGTATCCTTATTACTATCAATTGTGTTTTTGAGATATCAAGTTGGTGTCTGCTACTTTAGCATGTTATCTATAACTTGACATGATTCGATCTATGAAACATGACTAGGAAAGTGATCATTCTAGATTGATGGACATGAGCGTAATGAGAATATTTAATTTTTTTTTTCTATTATGTGGTTCTTTTGTCGACCAATTGTATAATATTTTTTGGATATCAAAATTGTAAAGCATTTAGTATGCTTGAGTATTGAAATGAATTAAATCTGGTATACAATGAACATATGCTGAAATTTTCTTGCATATGATTGCAATTAAAACATCTCTTATCTGGATTAGCAAGTGAGATATATGTTTTGGCTCCTCGAATGGGTTTTTGGATATGTTCATGGTCACATGGTGTATTTGGCTGTATGATTAGTGATATGTGATTGTTCATTGTTTATTTATTTACTGTTATGCTATTTCTACGTCATCCCATCATGTGCCAGTGCAAGATATCGGACTGCTGGGTTACCCATGATGGGTCGACCTGACCCGACCATACCCATGCATGATAACTATTAAGTAGTTACCATATACAGTTACTAGTAGTTGAGGGAAGTTGATTTTAAATCAATTTCTCCACGTGAGTTTCCAAGTATGGTTGTCAATTCCCAAATAATAATAAAAAAAAAAGAAACCGGAGAGTAAAACAAAAAGAATGTTGTTGCCTCTCCTGTTCTTCTTGATTTCTAAAGAAAGAACATTGAACAATTCATTAAAAATGATATTTATATTGTGAGCAGAGAAGGGTTTGCTCTTGTGATTTTAAATCAACTATGTTTTGGGTTGGTTAGCCGCAAACTAAGGTTCATAAAGGGAGGTGGTGAGGGGCATTAGGGTGCTGCCGATCAGTGAGGTGGTCGCTGGCAGTGAGAGGGAGTTACTGCAGTGGTTAAAGCACCACCACCAGTGGGCGGTGTGTCCACGGATGGCTGATCAAGGCTTGGTCAATAATAAAGTTACTCAACATGCATGCAGGGTCTGTAGTTCAAGCTATGATCGTTTTATTATTAAGATTTTAGTTCTCCTGCGAGCAATAACAATTAGCTAATTAATATGTAGAGTTTGTTTCACAAAAGTATTCAAGAATAAAGAGAGAATATAATTAATTACTAATTAATATGTAGAGTTTGTTTCACAAAATTATTCAAGAATAAAGAGAGAATATAATTAATTACACTAATATAGATAATATCACACAATTTTATTGGCACATGATAGTTTTAATTATAACTAATTACACTAATACAGATAATATCACACAATTTTATTGGCACACAATAGTTTTAATTATTAAAAAAGACGTAGGACGCAATAGTTTAGTCAACTTAATGGCATTATAATGGACTAATTTAAAGCTCGTTTGGGATCATTTTCAGGAGGTTTAAAAATTATTTTAAAAAAATTAAAAGTTAATTTTAGTGTTTGATAAAATTTTTTAAAAATTACTTTTGGTAAAATTACCTTATTTTACAGTAAATTTTAAAAGGCAGGGAAATAATAACTTTTTAAAATCTAATTTTAATGATCACTTTTATATTTAAGACAATTCACCTATATCCTCATATATATTATAAAATTTTAAAATTATCCTTATTAATTAGGAAATAAAAGCATTGACTTTGAAGAGATTATTATTATTATCAATTATATTGAGATGACAAAAGAAAGAAATAAAATTAACATTATAAAATATTTATTTTAGTTATCAATTATTACATATACACAATTAAAATGTTTTTTATATATGTTTATAAACTTGTAAATAAATAAAATTTATTCAATATTCTATCTAATTCCATCATTTAATTCTTACAGGAATTTAACAGTAAGAGTTACTAAATGCACATGACTGTTTTTAAAACTCACAGCACTTCTAAAAATAAATATTACTACATGTTTAATTGATTCTCTTCATAACTAATTATTTCTATAGCATAACTAACAATAATCATTTTCATACGAATTAAACAGAACTAATTTAAAACTTAAACCAAAACAAAATTGAACTTCGATTCCATGCCTAATTGTGCTTTCCAGTCTCACAGCTTAATTAGGGCACTTTTGAGTTCCAAATATCAGTAGCATTATAATTTTCTGGCCGGAACTTACTGAAGACACACAGAAAGGTTGATCTAGCTACGGTGTGACGGGTGCAGCATACCACTCTTTTTGTCATTTTTATTACACCCTCTACTCTCCTTTGTATTTACAATCCGTTAAGGTAATTTCTGTTTTCTGTTTGTTCTATATCTAATCTACTAGATTTTCTCTATTTTCAAATCTATAATCAACCAATTGCAATCAATAAAAGATAGCTCAACATTCTCATTAAAGCGACTTCCTCGTTGCCTAGAGGTTCATTTACTTTATAGCACAAAAGCAATAATAAAATTGAATATTTATATAAAAAGATGCAAATATATGTTCTTATATCCGTACTCTATTCATCATTTATAATTAAATTCAAGTGCAAGTAAACCGGATCTTTTTATCTTTTATTATGTGTCTTCTTGTCGTCCTTCCCTTTGCTTCTCTGCTATTTTCTTCTTGAATAATTTGGGTCTAGGACTTTTCAGCAATAGGTTTTATAATAATAATAATAATAATAATAATAATAATAATAATAATAATAAGGGTCCCTCTATGATGCTGTAATTTTTTTACGGTATCAATAGTGTAAGATATATATACCGTTAGATCTAATCAATGGTACATATTATTTTTATTAATGAAAAATTTTAATTGTTTTAAAATTATGTTAACCGGTTAAGAAACCTATTAAAAAGGTAATTTTAAATTTAAAAGAGAATGAAATAGAGATACAGTAAAATACAATATCTCTCTTTATCTCTTACGTTCATGTATTTACAATTAGATTCTTTAATACTATCTCTATTTTCTAATGATCAAACAAAAGAGACTCAAGTTTTCTTGACAACTATTGCAAAGTCGTGTTTTCATAGTATTGTCATTTTGTTGCGTTGAGTATTTGCAGCAATGGTCTAAGGTTTGTCCTTCACGGCGTAGAGGCTCCAAAGGGTTACAGAGATTGGCAGCCATACGGAAAAAGTCAAAGGGTGAGTAACCATGAATTAAGTAATTAAGTAAATAATTAATTTGTAGTTAATTAATCACAAACAAGCAGCAATCTCCCCCACGGACAAATCAATCACGGCCTCACGCATGGCAATCTGTCTATCTCGCAGCCTCTCACGGTTACGACGACGGCCCGACGTCGTCACGGAGCATCCCTCACGCACGGTCAGTCTCTTACGGTCTCACTTTCACCGTTATTTGCCGCCAGCACCCATCACTTGCAAATCACCCACGCTAGTCATCTCATTCGTCTCGCGAGCAGTTGCGGCCTCTCTCTGTTGGTGCTGTTGCACCGGTGAAGGTAACAATTGAATGACTCATTACGGTGCTGAACTTAGTATTTTGTTATATTTTTAACAGATGAAGCTGCTATGTTAGGCGGTGCATAAGGTTAAAAGTATCGCATGCATCATGCATGGTCATGAAGAAATAGGTCCTGAAACATGCGGAATCATCCACACTTGGTAGAATGTTTGTCCTAGCCGTTGAAGGAATATCATGTGATGAAGGAATGTCAAACTCTGCTTCTTTGGAAGTTTGGTTGATAACTACAAAAACAATATTGAAATTTTTTTTATTAGCAAATTTGCATGATTAAATTGTACTGATCTATAATATATAATATTAGACATTAGATATGATTGGATAAGTAAATGTCACAGTTGTCCTCAAACAGCACAAGGCCCGAAGTTTTCACTTAGCTGGTATCAATTAATCAAATATAAAGTTACAAGCTATATATCCTTAGAAAGCTGTATTTTTCAGGAGTTCAAATAATTTTACGGTTTTCAAATTGAAGTTTTCTACATGAAGATATGGCTTAAAGAATGCTGATTGCTCAGAATCATTGAAGCAACCAAGTCCATGACAGTCAGCCAAAATTTAAGATTTAACTGTATTGATCTATAATATATGAGATTGCATACTATATATGATTGGATAGATAAATGTGTCTACTTATGGAAGAAATTTACAGAATCAAATTCGGACTTCTCTTCTTAGAGATATTCAGGATTTAGTGTACAAAGGTCACAGCTATCTTCAAACTACACAAGGCTCGAAGTCTCTGAATTAACTGATATCACTTAACAAGGAATAAAATTAAAACTATACATCTCTGGAAAGCTATATTTGTCAAGAGTTCAAATAATTTTACGGTTTTCAAATTGAAGTTTTCTACATGAAGATATGGCTTAAAGAATGCTGACTGCTCAGAATCATTGAAGCAACCAAGTCCATGACAGTCAGCCAAAGTTTAAGATTTAACTGTATTGATCTATAATATATGAGATTGCATACTATATATGATTGGATAGATAAATGTGTCTACTTATGGAAGAAATTTACATAATCAAATTCGGACTTCTCTTCTTAGAGATATTCAGGATTTAGTGTACAAAGGTCACAGCTATCTTCAAACTACATAAGGCCCGAAGTCTCTGAATTAACTGATATCAATTCCTTAAGAACAAAATTACAAGCTATATACCCCTAGAAAGCTCCATTTGTTAGAAGTTCAAATAATTTTACAATGTTCAATTTCAATTTTTCTGCATTAAGATATGACTTAAACAATGCAGACTGCTCAGAAACATTGAAGCAACCTATTTAAAAGATTGGATAGATAAATGACTTAAACAATGCATTACTGCTAGACATTATATGCTCAATTTTCTTATCTTTCCACATGTTTTTTATTTTTTTTAGTTTGGATAAATAATCGAACATGTGTTTGATTTTAAAACGTTGGTCATTACATGATTACATAGTCGAAATCTCCTCATAACTATCACTGTACTCAACAGCAAACTAATCATAAAAAATCTAAATATCAAATTATAAAGAATATATACAATACTAACCTTGGTGATCAATATCCATCGCTTTCTTGCAGTGATAGCTCCCAGATTTTCCTTAAACATAAATTTTTTTGAAAACCAAAAAACTTAATTAATTGGCAAAATACTCCACTCAAATTTAGTCAGATTAATTGATCAAAAACTCCACTCAAACTTGATCTCCGATGAGATATTGTTTGTTGTTTATAAGTATGAGTTTGAATTGAGTTTTCCACTGATAGGAACTCATTCTTCCAAAAGTCAAAGTGGTTAACAAGTTGTATTTGTTAGAATAAACTACCTAGATCGTGTAATTGGCCGGGAAATTTTAGTGACAACCCCTATAATTTCAAATATTCTCATAATTTTACTTGAATAATATATTTTGCTTAATTATACAAAATTCATATGAATGTTTAATTACATTTTAAAGTTTATTTTATTATGTATCCTACGCCATTCATTATAAGCTTTTCGTAGTTTTATTAAGTAGTAATTTCAGCCAAACATGAAAGAATTTAAACATTTAATTAATTTAAAGACTTAATACAAAACTCAAAATTGCTAAAATAGTACTTAGATCATATCCTTAATGTTATAAGATAATTCGGTTATCATATAATCAAAGTAATTTCAAAATCTATCCATCGAATAAAGTCTCTGCTGTGAGATTATTTTATTCTAATGTATGGCCACGGAAGAGTAACGGAATATATATATATATCTCTAGTGGTGAAATATAAATAACATCATTCGATTTCTCATGGTATATTTTATTGGCTTATTAGCTTAATAGACCATATGTAAATGCTCAAAATTGAACTACTGTATGAAATATCTTATAATATATCTCATTTGACCTTAGATTAATGTATTAAATGCCAATAAAACATGGTTTATTTCATTAGTCTACAAATTAACTTTTACAAATATTTATGTTTCACATTTCAATTCATAATACATTAGAATAACTATGACTTTAATTTTCCTCCTATTAATGAATAGGAGTACATAGAAGTACTGAATATGTGTGTATGTGTAAGATTTCATATATTTTAATAACTATAAGAAAAATCACCTTTATTAACTTTTTCCCATACTATTTTTATTACATTTTACCAATTGTCTTTTATAATACCATTTTGTAAAAGAAAGCTACAATTGACTAGTGAAAAAATGTCTTTATATTTTTTATAACATTTTATATTAAATTTGTAGTACATTATAAATGCAAAGTTTAATTTTTAATAACATAACACTTCAATAAAATCAACATCTTAAGTGCGATGTATAATATAGAATGATATAGTACTTTAAATAGGCTATAAAATTAATGGGGAAAAACCATCCACACCTCTAAATTTTACTTAAATGGTCATACAAAACCTTTTAAATTAAAAAAATATAATATATAAAATAAGATAAAATTTACAAAATATTTTCAATATTAAAAAATTTATGTTAACATTATTAATTTTTCATATTCTTTTATTATTAGTTTGTCATATTCTTTTTATTAATATGACATACTAATAAAATTAATTAATTATACCTAACATTCGTAATAATTTATAAAATTTATATTTTTTTTACAATATCTTATTTAATGATATCTACATTAATATCAATCTTAAAATCAAATTCCTTAATTAATAGATTTTAGTTAATCCGTCAGGATAGAATAATAACAACTTAATATTAACAAAATTTTCATTGCACATATTTTTTTTATCAATTATACTTATTGCAAGATTTTATTTGTATCATATGATATTTATTTATTATTTTTATCCTATTACTATATTTATATTTATTTAGATTGTTTTAATCAAAAGGTATAATAATTATTTATTTATTAAGGGGGTCTATTTGACCATAGATGAAACTAAAGAGATTTATATGATTATTTAAGCAAACCTTAAGGGTATTGGTGGTTTTTTTTTCCAAATTAATATTAATTTCAAATTAAAAAATTAGTATTTACCTGTAACCTGTAAGTTACCTGCTATATTTTAATTAATTATCTAATTATCTATTATATTTAATGAATAATTGAAATTAAAACTTTTATATCTAAGGGTCCACATTAATCCCACTATCAATGCTGTAAAAACACATACAGCATCAAAAAGAAATCCTAATAATAATAATAATAATAATAATAATAATAATAATAATAATAATAATAATAATAATAATAATAATAATAATAATAATAATAATAATAATAATAATAATAATAATAATAATAATAATAATAATAATAATAATAATAAAATTATTATTATTATTATTATTTTAACAAGTGGAACTCATCTTCATTACGACAATAGGTTTAATATTCTTTTTTAAGGTGAAAAATATTTTAGCAAATGACCAAAGGTAGAGAGGTCAACAAAAATTCAAAACCCAACTTGATTTTCGGTTGTCTTGTTGATGCATTTGGCATGTTTATTCTCTTGATCATAACTTGTGAGAGTGGGTCATATAACACGATGATGATAATCAATAATTCTTGTTGAGATAATATAGCAAGACAAAAATGTGGCGGCCCAACCCGGTCTAAATGTCTAGAAGAATTCAATTCTTTCAAAATATCATTTCATTTAGAATTTGACAAAAAAATTTTTCCCTACAGATTTTTCATCTATTATATAACTTATCATCAAATTTTTACAAAATGAGTAATAAGTTAAAGTCAAAGTAAATTAACGAATAAATTCAGGAGATCTTTTTTCATATAAATAAAAGATTGTTCATGGTTGACAGAATGTAAAAATAATAAAAATAAATTAAATAGGCATGAAGACACAAAATATGTGCATAAATAAATAAAAATATTTTATTATCTTAAGAGATTTTATCAATAGAACTGGATCAAATCGATACTCACAAGATTTGACAGATAATAATACTACCCGTCATATTATTTAATTTAGTGTAATACGAACGGTAACATTGTATTCCAGAACCTAAACTAGTTAGTTTGCCTACATATTGCAGCCAAAACGAACCGGGTGATTGAGTATTTGAGTGTAACGGCGCATGCATGTGGCTCCTAGCCGCAAATTTTATTTCATTTTTCTCTTTTTGTAGATAATACCAAGATGAGATGTGGCCAGAACTACAACACCGTCTTATAGAGTCTTGAGTTAAAAAGTAAATTACTGGAAGACTTCTCATATGACTGGACTTCTGCATAATTTTGGGGTGAAAATTGTGACACTAAACGGAATATTATTAACATGCGGGAGAGTTCTAGTAAAGTTGGAAACATGAAGGTGAAATATTTAAATTTTTCAAACATCACAGACATCTGGTTTTTTTTCCGTCATTTATTTAAGGACATAGTTCGTACTTACATTTCGTTAAGACTTTCATAAATAATAGTCAATTGAACTTGGCCTGAAAATCTGCGTAGGTTATTCCCATATTCTTCAAATGAGAATTAAATTAAATTAAATTGACATTCACACGGTTGATAGGTAATAAACATACACTTTTTTTTTAAATTAAACATTACACGTACTTAGCTAATATGGTCAGGATTTTTCCGCATTGAGGGACCACAAAAAATTAAAATTATTGTTCATAATGCCATCATCAACAATACCCAAATCAGCCATATTTAGTTGACCCTGGCACCAATCATTATTAACGGAAAATTTAATATTATTAAACTTATTTATTAATTTATTGAAATAAGAATTATAAATGAAATTTAACTGAAGTTCGCCCAAAAAAAAAAAAAAAAAACCTGCACTTGTAGTTTCCATATTCTTCAAATCAGAAGAAGTCTCCGCTTCCCAAATCAAAACTCAAAAAGTAGTTAATTTACTATTTCCGAGTTCTTGCATCTGGTTTGACATGATTAATGATTCATAAGTGGTACATATGTAGGGTGAATTAGCCGACAGTGCAAGGCGGATAACGGATCGACCGCTGAATTTTTGCTGCACAAATTTGGTAAGAGTAACGGCTAGGGTTAAATTGCATATGTATGTGAAACGTGGGAGCTATTGGAAAATTCAGCGAGTCAGCAAATGAGATTGTATTAATAAGATAGCGACAGTACATAAATTAACTAAATGAACTGCAAGCAAAATCAATAACCACAACATAAATTGTCAAAGCAACAACAAATTGAGCAATACAAAGGAAATGAAAGACAGAAGACAGCGGTAGAAAAGAAGAAGAAAAAAATTGAAAACCCGAGGCCTGTTAAATAACAATTTCCTTAAAACAAATTTACCACCTATTACGGTGCTTTTAGGTTTGTCGATATCTGTTTCCTAAGATGCAACGGGAACGAATTATTCGCTAAGCACGCACGAATAATTCCGGCGAACAATAACAGCACAGAACCTTGTTCAGAAAATTGGAATGGCAGAGGAAGGATAATTTTTCAAGTGCTCTTGCGTGTCTTTTTTCTAGTGCAAAACAGAAAAGGGAAGCTGCCTTTTTATACACATGAGGGTATGTAACTGCTGAATAATCAAATTAAATATTTGAATTCATTATTTGATTTAATTTGCTCTTGTAACAATCCATTGAATTGAAGGCATTCAAATCTACAACAGTCCAAAATTATTTCATAATATTCAATTCTGTAATCAAAACTGCTTTTGCTTTGATTGCTTATTGAATCCGAAAATTCATTGTGAACATGAAATTCTGCAACAATCCATAATATTCAATTTTGTAATCAAAACTACTCTTGCTTTGATTGCTTATTGAATCTGAAAATTTATTTCACAATGAAATCATGTTGTTGCTATTACAATATTCAATCAAAATGGCTCTTGCTTTGATTGCGAAACTGTTACAAAAATTTAAAAGAAATTCGAAAAAATGCCCATGCAGGCCTGAGTAATTTTGGGGTAGGAGCACACGAGTTCAACTAAATTCCGCTTGAATTTGCACCCCCTGAGCACACACATGTGGAGAGAACCCTTATCCTTAAAATTCTTTCTTATATGTGGATGAGTGTTTATATATAAACACAAATCCCTTAGCTTATTTTTTCCTTGTGGGATAAGTTCAATTTCCTTTCAAATTTTTAACTTCAAGGGTGCACTTTGAGAGTCAATTTCTTATTCACCCAAGCATCATTTTGAGTATAAATTATGACATTCCAAAGTGTTCACAGAATAGAATCCAAACCATTCAAGATTTTTCACTTTCACTAAATAAGTTCCATTCAAAATGTATCTCCATATAATATCTTGATCAGTTATTTTTTTCCACAGGAGCATCAATGGAGTCCACAAAATAAAAAGTACTGTGGATAATGGCAAGGGAAAAAGCATGCATGTGGTCCTAGTCGCGCGGATAGCAAAAGTAAATATTATAGATAATAGCAAGGAAAAAGATGGCGGCGACTGGCCAGGACTGCGCAATTTCAAAATATCTTTTTATTTGGAATTTTTAAATGTTTTATATATAAAAAATTGTTTATGATTGGTTGAATAAATAATAAAATAAAAAAATAAGTAAAAAAAATTATGTGATGTTTACCTTCAACAAATCACTCGTGTGTTCAGGTATTTAATGAGTGAGTTGATGTTAAAACCGTTCAACCAGCCACTTTGCAGGAATTGGATCAGAATCTTTATCTAGATGGCATGTCAGACTGCATATTGGGCAGCCAGTGGAGACTTTGAAGATCAATCAGAGCATACGTGGAGAATTTGTTTTGGGAGAAGATTCAAGAAGAGTGAGCGTAATTAAGCCCACATGTACAGGCTAATTTACTTAATTAGGGGACAAACTCAACAACGTAACTTTTATTTATTTGTTTATTTTTAGCGAAAAAGCACACACGAAAAAGTAAAAAAAAAAAAAAAAATCCCATGTATATATCTTGTTATTAGTTAAACCAAATTTGACATTTATACAATGGACAATAACAAACGTCCTTTATTTATTTAAACATAATATAAAAGAGTAGTATTGCACTTATAAAATTTACATTCTGTATTAACAAAGCGACGACATGAAAGAGCATTTTGAGATTGTTTATAAAACTATACATTTTTAGATGCACAAAATTACTCAACTGAAAATAAAATGAAATTTAGCTTCTTTATTAAACTGGTCACGATTTATCCCTTTTTGAGGGATTGTAAAAAGATTAAGATTACGATATTCTATCTCTTCCACAAAAATACTCAGATCATGGTTATACTGTCCTTTGTAACAGTAATTGCAAATCATTTATTCACACGTGAAAATTTTGTTGTTGAAAACTTATAAAAAAAAGTTGACAGAAATGGAATTCACATGAACTTGTCCTAAATTAAAGGATCTGCAAAAACAACTTCCATATTCTTCATAATTATTTCAGAAAAGAACTCTCCCTTCAGTGTATTAGCTTGAAGTTGAGCGAGTTTTTTGTTCTTGTTTGATATAAGATTTACATGCAGTATATTACATAGAATGAATTAGCCGATGGTGCCAAGGTGAATAAGGGATCGATGACTGAATTTTTATAGCACATAATTAGATAAGACTAACGGCAATAGTTAATTGCACACGCGAAATGTGGAAGCATGGGCGGCGTCCACTATACATGCTTTTATCACCTTTTTCTCGTTATTGTCCAGAGTACTTGGAAAACCGTTTACGGCCCTAAAGAACTGGAAAATCAGAAATCATTAAGAACGAGAGACTAATCATTTTAATAGCTGCTAATCATACACACTATGAAAATCTAAAATTAAATTACTCCGAATGACTGTGACTCTTCACAGCAATTGCACAAGCTAATCCTTGGACAATAACAACACACATAGTAGTTTCATCTCAAGCCTAATCCTTGTTTTCCCCATGTGTTCACGGTAGAGTCCTCAAAATCAGCTTTGAAACAAAAATTTGAAATCTTTTGCTAATGGGACTAAAAGATGCTCATCCTTTTCTTCTTCTAGTTTATAGCATGAGCGGGAACTTATAGCATCTTCTACTTTCAATAGTTTTTCACCATGAACTCTATTTCTGTTATTGGTTGAACCTCTAGTTATGGAACATAGATGTCAATAGAAAAAGATGAAAATGATGAGTCACCTTGTCATGACCCAACCTAAACCATTTGTCCACTTTGGGCCAAAGCCCTAATAATTTTGTTCTCAGGGTGCTCATATCCCCAAAACATCTCTTGCCAAGTATGGATCTTTCTTTATAAGCACTAGGCTTCTCCCATACTTCAAGATGAGGGATGTTACGTACCCGAATCATGAAGCTTAAAAAATATAGACTATGAATTTACCACCTATTATTCGGTCATTATTGTCGATAGTATCATTGAAATGAATAATTCTATGATTTGCAATGAACATATGTAAAATTCTCTTGCATATGATTGCAATTGAGATATCTCTTGTCTCGGTCAGCAATTGAGATATATTTTTTGGCTCCCTGAATGGATTTTTGGATATGTTCATGGTCACATGGTGTATTTGGCTGTATAATTGGCGATATGTGATTGTTCATTGTTTCTTCATTTACTGTTCTACTATTTCTACGTCGTCCCATCATGTGCCAGTGGGAGATTTGGATGGGTCGGTCGCCCATGATGGGACGACTTGACCTGACCTTCACATCATAACTATTAAGCAGTTAGCATACACAGTTATTGGGAGTTGAGCCACGTGAATTTCCATGTATGGCTGTCAATTCCCAAAAAAAAAAAAAAAAAAGAGAGCGAAAGAAAAAGAATGTTGCTGCTTCCCCTGCTCTTCTTGATTTCCAAAGAAAGAATATTGAATAATTCATTAAAAAGGACATCTATACTGTGATTAGAGAAGGATTTCCTTTAGTGATTTCTTCCTGACCATCGACGTAATCCAACACTCAAGTATTCGGCTACTTAATTTCTTGGAAAAAGGAACAGCCTTGAACTTTTTTCATTTTCCATCAGAAAGTGACCAATTAGTGGTTCAGGGGCGATATGGAAAGGAGCAAATTAGAACTACTGGCAAAATTGGCCACAGAATCAGCCACAGCCGCTAGAGGACGAGAAGGCAAACCTGGGTTTTGTGGCTGTTTTGATCGTGGCTATGAGGACGTCAGTGGCGGCTGTTGGCTACGGGGATGTATCGAGAGTAGGTTCGCCAGCATCTGGAAGCCATCATTGCCGGCAGAGGAGGTGGCGGCAGCGTGGGGGGTAAATCAGGGAGAAAACCGCGACCTAGGGCTAGCGTTTGGCGGCTATTGTGATGCTAATGATGAGGGGACAACAGGGGGGTGGCTTGAGGGGATGGTAGGCAATGGTGGGAAGCCATCACCAGAAGAATTAGTGGCTAGATGGGGCTGTTTTGGGTTGGTTAGCCGCCGACTAAGGTTCATAAAGGGAGGCGGTGAGGGGGATTAAGGTGCTGCCGATCAGTGAGGTGAACGCTGGCAGTGAGAGGGAGTTCCTGCAGTGGCAAAGCACCGCCACCGGCGGCCGGGTCAAGGCTTTGGTCAACAATAAAGTTACTCAACATGCATGCAGGGTCCGTTGTTCAGGTTATGATTGTTTTATTATTAAGATTTTAGTTCTCTGCAAGCAACAACAATTAGCTAATTAATATTTAGAGTTCGTTTCACAAAAATATTCAAGAATAAAGAGAGAATGTAATTAATTACACTAATACAGATAATATCACACAATTTTATTGCACACGACAGTTTTAATTACTAAAAAAAGATGTAACACACAATAGTTTTAGTGAACCTAATGGCATTATCATGGACTAATTTAAGGCCCGTTTGGGAATACTTTTGAAGGGTTTAAAAAAGATTTTTAAAAAATTAAAATTAATTTTGGCGTTTGATAAAAGTTTTTAGAAATTATTTTTGATAAAATTACCTCATCCTATAACAAATTTTGAAAAATAGGAAAAAAGTAACTTTTTAAAATTTGGTTTTGATAATTACTTTTATGCTTAATGCAATTCACATGTATCCTCATATATATTATCAAATGTCAAAATTATCTTTATTAATTAGGAAATAAAATCATTAACTTTGAAGAGATTATTATTATCATCAATGATATTGAGATGACAAAATAAAGAAATAAAATTAACAATATAAAATATTTATTTTAGCTATCAATTAATATATATACACAGTTAAAAATATTTTTTATATATGTTTATAAATGTGTAAATAAATAAATTTTCTTCAGCATTCTGTCGCATTCAATTATTTAAATTTTTACAGAAATTTAACGGTAAGAGTTACTAAACACACATTGTTATTTTTAAAACTCATAGTACTTCTAAAAATAAATTTTACTAAATATTTAATTGATCTTCTTCACAACTAGTTATTTTTGCAGCACAGCTAACAATAATCATTTTAAAAATTACAGTATTACTAAATTGACCCATATAGATGTGGTTAGAAATGCACGTGATCATATCCATGTGCTAGCTGGGTGCCGCAAGTGAAAGCCTCTAATGAAAGGCTTGAGAGATTATAGGTTGTTTGTTTTTTTAACTTATCACTTATTATCAGATAATTTTATCTGAATAAAAAAAGTAGAAAAAGTCTACTTTTATCTGAATGCTGAAATCTAAATAAAAAATTTTAATTTCAAATCTCAAAATACCCTTAAAACTTCATGTATTTATAATATTATGTATAAACTTAATTTTTTGTATTATCCTTGAAGTTTTTTTTTAATTGCTTTAAATTTTTTTTCACATGGTAACATTAAATAAACTAAAATATTGAACAAATCAAATTATGTCCATTGTGATGAATCAAAACTAAAGCAATAATATTGACTTTATAATAAAGGTTGATGTTATAATTACATCTTTTATTACAAAGTTAAATTAAGATTAACAATGAAAGTATTTTTATTTAATGCTATCAAACTAATCAACTTTTGAAAACTATAAATTGTGAAGAATAAAAATATACACTACTTAAAAGGATATTTATGTCAAACTACTAACTCTTAGACTTCTCTGTTCAGACGTTGAAAAAGAAAAAATAAACATGTCATTCAGGATATTTTCATTCAGATCTATTCAACTTTCAGCTAAATTCAGATCTATTCAGATTTCAGATAAAAAAATAAACGCAACCTAAGTAATAGCATCCGATCTCTAACATCGTTTTTAATCTGATTTATTTAATCTTGACTCATTACTTGTTAAGTGTATCAAGATTCACCCATCAAAGAATGCTACAGATGTTGCCTTCGATTCGATTCGATCTTTTAACCTAGTTGAATTGAACTAGTTTGCTTCTGTTTCATTTTCATGCGAATTAAACATAATTAATTTAAAACTCAAACCAAAACCAAAACCGAACCACTTCGATTCCATGCCTAACTGTGCTTTCCAGTCTCAATTCTTAATTGGGGTACTTTGGAGTTCCAAATATGAGTAGCATTATTGAGAGCTATGTTTTTAACTCATAATACACACAGAAGAGGTTGATCCACCTACGGTGTAGTGAGTGCACCGTACCACTCTTTTTGTCTTTTCTATTGCAACCCCTACTCTCCTTTGTATTTACAATTTGTTAAGGTAATTTATGTTTTCTGCTTGTTCTACATCTAATGTACTAGATTTTCTCCCTTTTCAAATCTGTAATCGACCAATTGCAATCAATAAAAGATAGCCTGACATTCTAATTAAAGCTACTTCTTCGTTGCCTTGAGATTCATTTACTTATAGCACATAAGCAATAATAAAATTTAATATTTATATAAAAGAAAATAAATACAAATATATGTTCTTATATCCATACTCTATTCATCATTTATAATGAAATTCAGGTGCAAGTAAACTAGATCTTTTTGTCTATTCGTTCGTGTCTTCTTGTCGTCCTTACCTCATGCTTCTCTCCTATTTTCTTCTTGAATAATTTGGGTCTAGGACATTTCAGTAATAGGGTTATTTTTATTATTATTATGATGATGATGATGATGATAATGTTGTTGTTTATGAGTGGAACTCATCTCTATTACGGCAATAGGTTTAATTTTCTTTCTTAAGGTGAAAAATATTTTAGCAAATGACCAAAGGTAGAGAGGTCGACAAAAATTCAGAACCCAACTTAATTTTTGGTTGTCTTGTTGATGCATCTGGCATGTTTGTTCTCTTGAGCATAACTTGTGAGAGTGGGTCATATAACACAATGATGATAATCAATGTTTCTTGTTGAGAGAATTTGAGGAAAAAAGGCATTTGTTCAAAATTTTGTAAATTTTAATTTTTCTGAATTTTCAACAAACAGCAGGGGCAGCAGTGTTAATAATCAAATGAACACATCTCTCCCCTTAGAACAACCTTTTTGTTAGATCCAATGGTAGAAAACAAAACCCACAGGTGACATATCTTGATGCTTTAAAGCAATCACATGTATTGTATCTTTTTATACAAAAACAAGACAAAAAAAAGTGTGGACAGTTTGTTCAAAAAAAGAAAAATTTAAGAAAAATGAACACAATTAAGCCGATTTATATAGGCAAATTTAATCATTATGGGACATACACAACAACAGAACTTTTATTTATTTATTTTCTTTCTCAAGAAAACACAATACATAAAAGCAAATAAGAAATCTCTTGTATATCTCAAGAGATCTTATTATTAGCTGAATCAAAATGACACTCACACAATGAACCATGAACAAACAGTAGTACATGTCCTTTTATTTATTTATACATAACATAAAAGAGTAATGTTATGCTTATAAAGTTTGTATTCCGTATTAATAAAGTGATGTAAATGGACATTTTTAGGTGCCATCGTGTCACTCTATATCTAAAATTACAAACTTTTATAATCACAACATTGCTCAGTTGAAATTCAACTTCTTAACCAGTCATATCAGGATTTCTCCCATATTGAGGGACAATTAGAACATCAAGATTAGCGTCTGATATCTCGTCAACAAAAATACCTTGAAATGGGTTCCATGGCACACCCTCCTTTATAATAGATATCTCAAACCATGCGGTCTTTCCTGAAAATTTCATAATAGAAAACTTATTCATACATGGCATAATATTAACACACGAATGAGGAATGGAATTCAATCGAACTTGTCCTAAACTAAAGTACCTGCAAAAGCAGCTTCCATATTCTTCATTATTATTTCAGAAAAGAACTCTTCCTGTGGTGTAATCAAAAGCAAGTAGCTTACGGTTGAGCAATTTTTTCTTCTGGTTTGATATGAGATTCATATGTAGCATATATATAGAACGAAGTAGCCCCCTGTGCCAAGGTGGATAAACAGATCGACGGCTGAAGTTTTATGATGCAAAATTATGGAAGATCAATAATTAAATTGTAGATGCGGAACGTGGGAGCATGGGTCTACAAATAAACAATTTGCAAATAACAATACAAACAAAGTATGCATGTGAGTCCTAGTAGCAGAAAACAAAATCAAATATTGTAGATAATATAGCAAGACAAAAATGTGGCGGCCCAACGCGGTCTAAATGTCTAGAAGAATTTAATTCTTTCAAAATATCATTTCATTTAGAATTTGACAATTTTTTTTTCCTACAGATTTTTCATCTATTATATAACTTATTATCAAATTTTTACAAAATCAGTAATAAGTTAAAGTCAAAGTAAATTAGTGAATAAATTTAGGAGATCTCTTCTCATATAAATAAAAGATTGTTTTATGGTTGATAGAATGTTAAAAATAATAAAAATAAATTAAATAGGTATGAAGACACAAAATATGTGCATAAATTAAAAAAAAATATTTTATTAGAGATTTTATCAATAGAACTGGATCAAATCGATACTCACACGATTTGACAGATAATAATACTACCCATCATATTATTTAATTTAGTGTAATACAAATGGTAACATTGTATTCCAGAACCTAAACTAGTTAGTTTGCCTACACATTGCAGCCAAAACGAAGTGGGTGATAGAGTATTTGAGTATAACGGAGCATGCATGTGGCTCCGAGCCTCAAATTTTATATCATTATTATTTTCTCTTTTTGTAGATAATACCAAGATGAGATGTGGCCAGAACAACAACAGTCTTATAGAGTCTTGAGTTAAAAAGTAAATTACTGGAAGACTTCTCATATGACTGGACTTTTACATTATTTTGGGGGTGAAAATTGTGACACTTAACGGAATATTATTAACATGCGGGAGAGTTTCTAGTGAAGTGGAAACATGAAGGTGAAATATTTAAAATTTTTCAACATCACAGATATCTGGTTGTTTTTTCTTCATTTATTTAAGGACATAGTTTGTACTTACATTTCGTTAAGACTTTCATAAATAATATTCAATTGAACTTGGCCTGAAAAATCTGCGTAGCTTGTTCCCATATTCTTCAAATGAGAAGACATCTCAAGAGATTTTATCAATTTAAACTAAATTAAACTGACATTCACACAGTTGATAGGTGATAAACATACCGTTTTTTATTAATTAAACATTACATGTACTTGGTTAATTATGGTCAGGATTTTTCCGTATTGAGGGACCACAAAAGATTAAAATTATTGTTCATAATGCCATCATCAATAATACCCAAATCAGCCATATTTAGTTGACCCTGGCATCAATCATTCTTAACTGAAAATTTAATATTGTTAAACTTATTTATTAATATATTGAAATAAGAATTATAAATGAAATTTAACTGAAGTTCGCCAAAAAATAAAAAATAAAAAACAAAAAAACTGCACTTGTAGTTTCCATATTCTTCAAATCAGAAGAAATCTCCGCTTCCCAAATCAAAACTCAAAAAGTAATTAAGTTACTATTTCCGAGTTCTTGCTTCTGGTTTGACATGATTAGTGATTCATATGTAGTACATATGTAGAGTGAAGTAGCCGACAGTGCAAGGTGGATAACGGATCGACCGCTTAATTTTTGTTGTACAGATTTGGTAAGAGTAACGGCTAGGGTTAAATTGCATATGTATGTGAAACGTGGGAGCATGAATGGAGTCCACAAAATAAATGGTCCTAGTCGCGGATAGCAAAAATAAATATTATAGATAATAGCAAAGGAAAAAGATGGCGACTGGCCAGAACTGCGCAATTTCAAAATATCATTTTATTTGGAATTTTCAAATGTTTTATATATAAAAAATTGTTTATGATTGGTTGAATAAATAATAAAATAAAAAAAATAAGTCAAAAAAATTATGTGATGTTTACCTTCAACCAATCACTCGCGTGTTTAAGTATTTAACGAGTGAGTTGATGTCCAACCGTTCAACCAGCCACTTTGCAGGAATTTGGATCGGAATCTTTATCTGGATGGCATATTAGGGTGCATATTGGGCAGCCAGTGGAGACTTTGAGATCAATCATAGCATACGTGGAGAGTTTGTGTTGGGAGAAGATTCAAGAAGAGTGGCGTAATTAAGCCCACATGGCCACATGTATAGGCTAATTTAGTTAATTAGGGGACAAACTCAACAGCGTAACTTTTATTTATTTATTTATTTTTAACGAAAACGCACACACAAGAAAGTAAATTAAAAAAAAAAACCCCTTGTATATCACAGGACATCTTATTATTAGTTAAACCAAATTTGACACTTATACAATGGATAATGCACCTACGATAACACACGTCCTTTTATTTATTTAAACATAATATAAAAGAGTAATATTGAACTTATAAAATTTATATTCCGTATTAACAAAGTGACATGAAAGAGCATTTTGAGATGTCAGAGTATCACTTTGTAAATGAAGCTATACACTTTTAGAAGTACAAAATTACTCAACTGAAAACTGTTATGATAAAAATCTTTTGTGAAAACCATTACCTATAACCTAAGAATATTCATGTTGTATCACCAAGAACTAATAGTAAATGATGCGGAAGCGAACCTAAATCCATAATACTGAATTCTTCTTTAGGGTTGTGTGATTGGCCTTCCAGATCAACATGTTTTTCCTAGAGAATCCTTTAAATTTCTCACTGCTCTCTCCTGATGATGGGACATTAATAGAAAATAGAAATATATGTGTGACCTGAGGACCATGACCACTTATATAGACAACTTTTTTTCTGTTGTCATTAGGTATTCCTATTCTGTCCATCATAGAATTAGAATACCATTAGGTCTCTACACATTAAAGGCCCACACCCTATTAGATACAATAAAGTCTATAATACGGAAAACCTAAATAGATCACTTTTAATTGGGTTTAACCTTATTTGACAGTCCGCAATACATAATTATCACATATAAGCCTAATATTGGACTAAAGATCCATAATGCTAGATTAAAAATTCAATAATCTCCCACTTGGGCTATATGTACAACCTTATAATTATGCTTTGTAAAAATAACCGTATGAGCTCAACCTTACTGTCATTGTTTAAATGTATCTATAACCAATCCGGTCCATCAATCATTTCAACATAGGATTAAAGCGGCATTCGTTACAACTATCGTAACTCGACCCATCAATGGTCACTATGCCAATACAGCTAAATGACATGGATCATGATGTGGATGTGTAGTATGAAAATTTCATGAAATGTGATCTGAACATCCCTATTTCCAATTAGTCCGCCTTAAACCTTAGTGAGATCAACCATACTAAAATCAAAGTGTGAATAAACCAAAACTTTATTTCTGCAGAAAATAATCTTAAATATTCATACACTAAAACAATTGAAAATATCTATAACATAAGAGCATTTAAAATTACAAACTCCCACTAAAACTGAATATCCTTTAATGACATGACACTTATATGAGCAACATGCTTATGGAATGTTTTGGATGGCAGTCCTTTAGTAGTGGATTAACAATTATGGAGTTTGTACCAATGTACTATATAGACAACTGTCCACTTTGAACTCTTTCTTTAACAACTACGAACTTGATGTCTATATATTTTGACTTCGTTGAACTCCTGTTGTTATTGGAATAAAGCACTGCTGACTTGTTGTCACAAAGTAATCTAAGTAGTCTATTAATACCATCTACTATATGCAGCCCCATGACAAAATTTCGTAACCATATTTCATAATTAGATGGACTCATTATTTTGAGGGCAGCAGCTCTAACCACCCAGCCAAAGGACAAAACAATTAGTTTTATTGTAGGACAGATAGTGGCTTTTATTGTAAAACCAATAAATTTAACATTAAAAATATTAATAGGTCTCGCAGAAGAATCCAATTTTGAGATAGTGAATTGGCTAATGCTGTTTTTTCACATGAAATAGCAATGAATTTTATTGTGGGACCAATAGTGAGTTGTACTATGGAACCATAAAATTTAATATTAAAATTATCACATAGTCTCACAATGAGACCCGTTGCTCTATCACATGACAGAGTACCATGATAGAGTACCATTAAATTGTCCCACTACTGAGCATGGTAAGTTGGTTGGACGATTCACATAAACTTTTTCTCCCTTTTGCAGATTACAAAAACAAATATTGTGGATAATATTGCAAGACAAAAATGTGGCCAAAACTGTGTAATACAATCTAAATGTCTAACGGAGTTTTACTTCTTTTAAATATCATTTCATTTGAAATTTGCCAATGTTTTTCTACAAATAAATAATTGTTTATGATTGCTAGAATGAAAAAAATAAAACAATAAAAATAAATCAGGTGGCATGCAAGCTAATATGGAATGGTTTACTGATTCAAAACCTTGTGGTCTGAGCATTCTTGCTTGGCATATTGCTATTGATATCTTTTATTATGATGATCTTGAAAGCCGTTGCAACGGCGATGCTGATACACTTCATCCAGACTTGAAAAATTAACAAATGCTTGTCCAGATTGCTTTTTCTACCTTCTTGTATCTGGTCCATCTCCAATGTAATAAGAAAAATTAGAGATGAGATCCAATAGATAGATTTAAATTTTAAGAAAAAAAAGTAATATGAAATTATTTTTTATTTAATAAATATCATAATAAATTATACTTGTAATTTTAGGTAAATTTGTAAAGATTTTCAGAAAATATTATTGTATTATTTTATCAAAAATACTAATTTAGCTTATTAAGTCAAGGCCATTAAAAAGTATTATATAATAAAAATTATTAATTTATCGAGTATTAATTTATAAAAGTTATACTACATTAGTAAATACTGATGTAGTTGAACATTTCGCAAACCCATTAGTAGTATCTGTGTTTTGACATTAACATCTTATTATTAATACTTACCGTAATACGTTTGACATGGTATTGGATCTAAATTGTTTTCTTTTTTTTTTTCAAATAGAAATGCGGAGTTATAACAATATAAATTAGTGCCAAAATTCTCGAATTAGGTTCTATTTACTGAGTTAAATAGTCCTTACTTAGCATTTCAAAGTAAATTTTAAGAAGGGCTAATTGCCATTCTCCTTTATAAAAATAATTATTTCTAGGTCGATAGACCCACAAGGATAATGGAAAAAAAAAAAAAATAAAGTCAATGTTGTACCTAAATTAAGATACAAATTATAGTCCAAAAGAACTTAGGAGCTAAACAACTAAATATATATATATATATATAGATGCGGTAATAAAGGGGAAACTAATAAGAAAATAATCACGGACACCCCTTATTTTCCAAAAGGATCACATAAATCCCTTTTCTTAAAGGAGAATTATGCTCAGCTGAAATAAAGTGAGTACTTTAGTACAATGACATAATCATTCAAACATGATCTGTATGGACGTTAATTTTTTAATACAATGAAATTTAGGTGGTCTTTTCACCAAATCACAGGTTGTCATTGTCTTTGGGAGAAAAGACTAATTGAAAAAAAAAAACTATTTTCATAATGGACGATATTTTGAATGAATCCAAAAATCAGTTTTTTTTTAACCTAATAAATCAGTTTGCACAAATATTAGAGCATAACATTAAGTGACATATGCCTAATTTCTATATCTCTCAAAAGTCAAGAGCATCCAATCTCCCAAAATTCACTCAATTGAATGAATGTCAAAATAGAGGATGATATATTTCTGAAACGGTGGACTCCGTAAGCAGTCAAAACCTAGCATTCATCAAATTGGCTTGTGAACTATAACCCTCACCACCATCATCCTTGCCATACCAATTGTAGTGAACAATCTTCACTCTGATATTTGCCCTACTAACCTGATTACAGAATCTGTAACAACTGTTCTAAAGTTTAATCTTTACAGACAAAACAGCGAAGACGATGATGTATTTGATAATAAGAAGCTGAGTTAATAACCATGGGGCCGGTAACAATCACAGCATCTCATCATGTAGCGAAAGTCTTGGCAAAAGAAGCTACTTGCTTCAAGCAACTTTTCAATTTCATAAGATAGCTCAATGCCCTTTTAAAATATCTACGTCAACCTAAAAATTATTAATAGAAATTGAAATTCAAAATCGTTTTAGTATGAGAGATGAAATACAACATGCAACTTGGCCACTATACATGCTTTTATCACATTTTTCTCATTATTGTCTAGAGTATCTTTGATGCCTTAACTTGAGAGTTAAATGGTTTTTAAATTCTCAATGAGATAGCATGAATTCGAACAAATTAATCTACGTAATGACACAAGAAGCAAATGTAAATTGACCAAAAGTAGAAATATACTTCTGTTAAATTTAGAGGCATCTTCTACTGTCAATTTCTTTTCCTTGAGCTCTGTTTCTGCGTGCCCTCAAATGCAACGCACATCATCAATCTTTTGCAGCCACAGGCAGTACTTGGAAAACTGTTTACGGCCCTAAAGAACTGGAAAATCAGAAGTCATTAAGAACGAGAGACAAATCATATTAATAGCTGCTAATCATACACTCTATGAAAAGCTAAAATTGAATTACTCCCAATGAATGTGCCTCTTCACAGCAATTGCACAAGCTAATTCTTGCACAATAACAACACACATAGTAGTTTCATCCAAGGCCTAATCCTTGTTTTCCCCGTGTGTTCACAGTAGAGTCCTCAAAATCAACCTAGAAACAAAATATTCAAACAGCTATTAACGTATGACTAGTATTAGTAGCAAAGCTTATGGTTGAGCTTGCTTGGAAAAATTTGAAATCTTTTTTCTAATGGGACTGAAAGATGCTCATCCTTTTCTTCTTCTAGTTTATAGCATGAGCAGGAACTTATAGCATTTCCTAGTTTCAATAGTTTTTCACCATGAACTTTATTTCTGTTATTGCTTGAACCTCTAGTTATGGAACATAGATATCAATAGAAAAAGATGAAAATGATGAGTTACTTTGTCAAGACCCAACCTAAACCTATCAAGGTATTTGTCCGCTTTGCGCCAAAGCCCTAACAGTTTTGCTCTTAGGGTGCTCATATCACCTAAAATGTGTCTTGCCAAGTATGGACCTTCCTTTATAAGCACAAGGCTTCTTTTCATCCCTGCTTTCTTAATGTAGCCAAATGCCCTTTTAACAGTATCCTGCACCAACCTAAACCGTATTCATTCAAATTCAAATTTAGAATCAGATAAACATTGAAAAATCAGATAAGCAAAGTCAAAGTTTGTGTGAAAGATAAGCATTGAAAAATATTGACTATGCATTTACCACCTATTATTTGGTCATTATTGTCTATAGTAGCATGGAGATGAATAACTCTATGAATCAGATAAATTAGCATTGATGACTGTGAACTTAATTGCTGAATTTAAAACTTAGGCATAATAACGACACCGTTTAGTCTGCTTATGAGCTTAAGTTGCCACGAACAAATCATGTGATGTATTAATTCTTATCGAAACGACTAAAATGGAGACATTTTGATCAAGAATTATATCGGAGCATGTGACAAAGCACGTGGAGGGGAATCAAATTAGTTGTAAGCTGTTACACTCGTGGCTAAATCTGGTGCAATCTGGATTTGTAGAACAGCTGATCTATAAACTGATTTGTTAGTATATTTTCAGGGGATTTTTCGAGAAGCCTTCAAGAGAGAAGTGAGAGAGAAAGAAAGTGTTATCTTGTTCTTTGTCGATTTCTCTAAAAAAGGCTTTGTACAGTGACTTTGAATCATCAATAAAGACTTATTCTGGTGGCTTCCTGTGGATGTAAATTGTGCTTCCATGCACAATTGAACCATGTAAATCATTCTCTGTTTTGAGTGTGTTTCTTTCCTTTTCTTTTTGTTTAGTCTTTACTTTCGATCACTGTTAATTCTCTTAAAAGAGTATTGTTAATCATTGATTCTCGAAGGCTGCTAAATTGCTTAAAAAGCATCTTGTTTGGTCTTTGCTGTGATCTTGGGCATGAATTGAGTTGCTAAGAAATTCTTTGCGCATTCAATTCTCTACAATTGGTATCAAAGCCAAGGTTAACAGATCAAGATCCAAGTATGGCCACACCAAAGATCAACCTTGAGAAGTTCAATGGCAAAAATGACTTCAATATGTGGAAGACGAAAATGGAGGCTTTACTAGTTACACAAGGTCTTGGTGATGCTATTCAACCAGTGACAAAGAAGGAGGGAAACGATGTCTCTTCATCAAGGTCTACTGAACAAACTGCTGAGATTGGTAGGAAGACTAAGGGAGCCATAATCTTAAGTCTTCCAGATTCAGTGTATAACACCCTAGGCGAATCCCACATCGGCAAATCATGGGAGAGATACTGGGTTTATAAGGGGTGGTCCACACCTTAATTGGCAAGACGTGTTTTGGGCTGTATGGGCGCCCCAGAAACAAAATCGTACGGGCCTTGTTAAGGCTCAAAGCGGACAATATCTTGCCAGGTCTAAGTTGGGTCATGACATATGGTATCAGAGCGGCTCTGCGTTTCCTCTTGAGCGATGGTGGGGCAAACCTCAGCGAGGATGCTGAGTCCCTAAGGGGGTGTATGTAACACCCTAGGCGAATCCCACATCGGCAAAGCACGGGAGAGATGCTGGACTTATAAGTGGTGGTTCACGCTTTAATTGGCAAGACGCGTTTTGAAGTGTATGGATACCCTAGAAACAAAACTGTGCAGGTCTTGTTAAGGCCCAAAGCGGACAATATCTTACCGAGTCTAAGTTGGGTCATGACACAGTGATAAGGGAAGTTGCAAAAGAACCTACTGTTGCTGACTTATGGGCCAAATTGGAGAGCATCTACATGAAAAATTCTCTTCCAAACAGACTATATATAAAGAAGAGGATGTTTACATTGAAAATGGTAGAGGGCTTATCTCTTGATGAATTTAAAAAAGTGTGTGACACTTTGGAAACCATTGATGCAACCTTAAGTGATAAGGATAAGTAGATGCAGAAACTCCCGTCTACACTCCTCTCTAACCCTGAGTCCGGCTAGAGTGAGGCTGATACCGTGAGGCTGTCCCTCCTGCAGAACTATCACCCTAAGACAAAGTATGGCGGAACCTCATGATGTGTCGAGGCTGACCACGCAAATAACAAACTTTGTCTCCAACACGGCACTAGCCCTAATGGTTCCTGCCACACGAAGGGTAAGAAGTCTATTGGGTACTCTTACGACGATCATCACGATGTCCCCCACTATTTCAGCCATACTGTTGCTGATTCCTGACATTACTTCCTACTGAAGGCTGCACGGAGCTATAACTGACAGCCTGTCTCAGGTCTTCTCTGAAGCTAATACCCTGACTCCTTTGTGTATATCAGAGTAATTCGTAGGAATACCCCTTCTCTTAAACGGCCTACTACTGGAGCCACCCTCTGCCCAACTATAGCTGTGCTTCTACTTTAGTGCTTGAACTCTGCATCCTTCTGCAATATTGTGCTCTACTCTTCTAGCTGCCTCAACCACCTCTCCTAACTCAGTATATTGTGATGCAGTCATGGTGGTACGAATATGAAATCGAAGACCCTCATCAAACCATCTACATTTCTCTCTCTCATCACTGACTACAGATGTAGAAGATCTAGAGAGTTCCAGAAACTTCTTCTCATATTCCTCAACCATCAAGGATCCCTGAACTAGCCGAAAGAATTTACCTTGCTTAATATCTTGATACACAGCTGGAAAATAATGATCGTAGAATTCCTTACGAAAGATGGCCTAAGTAATCGTAGCATGCCCACGATATCGCCTCTGTATTGTCTGCCACCAATGGTAAGCTCTATCGTTGAGCAGGAAAGTGGCAAAAGATAGTTTGTCATCCCCTGAACATTTCATCACATCAAAAATGCTTTCGAGCTTAACAAACCAAGAGTCAGCCTCAGGTGGTTCTCTAGAACCATTAAAGCTCCTTGTTCTTAGACTTCTCACACGCTCAATTGTGTTTGCGTTACCGGCATGCGCTTGGGTTTGATTTTGCACAACCGTAGTCATGATTTGAGCCAGCTTATCAAATGATTGCTTAATGTTCAGAACATTCTCTGGTGTTTGTGGTGCAATCTCATGCGTCGAGGATTCAACCACTCCCTCATTCACAAGTTCACTTCCCCCCGCAGGTACACTACTAGGAGTCAACCCAGCCACTAGTCTAGTACGGCCACGACCACATCCACGTCTACTGTTACTATGAAGCATGATGGTGCCTACAAAATATCAATTTTCACTTTAATAACAATAAAATGTAATTGTATTAAAGCAGTAAAGTCAATAGAATCTAAAACCACGCTCTGATATCAATTGAAACGACCCGCCCCGAATTCCAGACGATTTTATCAAAACTCATCAAAACTAAACTAATAACAATCGAATTAATAAGGATTCTATAAAAAATTCGGCAGAATCTCCCTTATAAGTATAACATTCCCGACCTGTAAATGTGAAACACAAATACTTCCAAATAATCCAATAAACAACCAGCTCCAATGCTTAACATTCTCAACCATAGTACTAAATTTTACCCATGATATCTTTAAAGTACCAAAGGATTATATTATAGTTGATATTAACATACATCGGTTCATTCTTAGTCTCAAAAGAATAATACACCAAAATTTATACAATTCCAAAATAATGAGATGATCAAAATGCCGGATGCCCTAACAAAAATCATCTCTATCTTATAGTATAACGTGGTCAAAAACTCAAAATATCTACAGTCGCTGGGTTGATTTAGTGTACCTACAACCTCTTGTGGGGAGAGAAAAATATGATAAAACGAGGTGAATATAAAACTTAGTGAGCTCAGTGAGTGGATAATAGTTTTCTTTTGAAAATAAACTTACTATAACAATAATTTTATCTTTCTCTAAATAATGTCATCAAAATATTATAAGAATTCCAGTAAACTTATGTAATTTGAATCATGCACTGATACAACAATAACACATAATACTGCATAAAATCAAGGAAATCATAACACCTCCAATAGCAAATACTGAATACTGAAACTGTCACTAAACAAGTACCCAAAGGAATAATCTCGTCATATCCAGACCTCAACGGACGTGCAATGACGTACTATTTAGATACCGTCATGTGCCGGAGCTATACGGATAGACAGGGAAGTGCCATCTCATATCTCATTATATCTGTGCATGCATAATTTAGTCCCCGAAAGACAAAAATGCTCCAACACACGGCCCAAAACCTCTATGTATACTCAAATCGGCCCCAAAGGCCTGCATCTCAATATATGTATTTCTGTAATCATCATACTACTTGCATACGCCCCCAGAAGGCAAAAGTGCCCAAACACATGGCCCAAAGCCTCTATGTGTGTTCAGACGGGCCCCCAAAGGCCTCTCATCTCATCTGTATCACTGGGAGGGGTACTGTCCAATGATTTTAAATACAGTCTTTAAATTATACTTTTCTTTCCATTAACACATTTAAATCAACTTTTCTTTATTCAAAGTCGATACAGAAAACCATTAACCATACACCTTTTAATAGTATATCAATATGTGAATAAAATCCATTTCTAGAAAATCACTAAATCCGATCATTTAAAATCCTTATTTCACAAACATGCTTTCTTATCATAATAAACTATGAAAATAGGTTTTATATATTTCACTCAAAGTGACGATGTTCAGACTCGGTTGTCGTTCACGCCCATTGGCTGGCTCTCGCTCGTGGGTCCTCTTAAATTAAGAAAACGACATAATTACTGTCTGTAAAACTGAAATATGAATAAATTTACGCAATAAAGCTCGAAACGAATATAAAACTTCTGTGTTAAGAAAATTACCAAAATACCCTCGTGTCCGTAAACTCCAAAATAGTGAATTACCGAATTACCCTCGGAATCATAATTACCAATCTATCCTCAATCCTAAGAATTATAAAAATATCCACAAAGTTTGAAATTATAAAACTTCCCTAAAAAATATAAAAATTACTGAAATGCCCTTGTCGGTCAACGGTGACCGAAGTGACGGTGACTAGAAAGCTCGGATTAGATACTTTCGATGGAGCTGAGTCCAATGGTACTGGCAGTGAGCTCCCACGAGCGGCGACGGCGTCGGACTCTAGCTCGACAACTGTGAGCCTCCAAGTGGCCAATCGACAGCAAATTTGCTCTCTTGGTGGCTGTGGATGGTCGGAAATGAAAGATGGTGGTGTGGGGAACAAAACTCAAGTGGTGGCGCAACCGGAAACTAGTTGAATCACGGCAAATCGAGGCGACAATTCCGCGAGTATTCACAGCTTCGAATGGTGGCTTTCCGGCTGTTTTCCGGTGGTAACGACGACGGCAAGATGACCAGCGGCTCAAGGGCTTTCAATCGGTACCTTAATTGGTCGGTAGGGTGGTTAGAAATCAGAGATATGACCAGGTCGGGTTCGCGGGTCGAGTTTCAGGTTGGGTTGACAACTTCCTCTCTCTCTCTCTTTCTCATGTGTTCTTATGCTTATCTTTTTTGTTAATTTCATTCCTTTTATTTATTTTTTCTTTCTCAACCGCCTCTTCTCTTTCCTTTTTCTTTTTTTTAACAGCAACAAATGTTGCAAAGAAGGAATTTTAATCACTATTATTACTAAAACGAAAATTGGCATAAAATATAATAAAGAAGCTGAGACTTATGAGAATGATGAAAATTCCTTTAAAAAAATCTCCGTTTGAAAAAATCTGATAATTATTCCATCATCCACCTATATTATAAGCTTGTCCATAATCACTTAGGTTCATCAACTAACAAAGCAATGACAAGTCACCAATCATTTTCCATGAGAACTCAAAACATAGAACATACTCATTCACTTAATCTATTAATAAAATGAAACAAACAACCTATACCTTCTGAGATGATTCTTGTGTCAGTTTCTTGACTTCTTTCTCTAGTCTTTTATTTTTACTTCCAAATTAGTACGTTGATGCTTTTTTGCCTACTTGACTTGGAGAACCATATACATCCTTGCCTTTGATGCCTGCTCCCCAACCAACAACACGACCATGTGCTGGTTCTCCTGTCACTTCTCGGTATATTTTCCATTCATCCACCGGGGGAGCCTTGATCTATAACAGTTGATCTCATTGATTCCATTGTTTTCTATAATAAATACATACATTTGTGTGTGCATATAGTAATGAAATCATGAAAAAAAATCAGGAATATTTTGAAAATTTAATATCAAATACCCACATGCATTTCCTTTGCCTTGTTACTTGCCCATGTCCCATTCTTCCTTACATAAAACATCTTGAATAAATCAAGTGGACTAAGTTCAGTACCTATTTGTTGCTACAATAAAGAATTGAAATTCAATAAGATCATAATAAATAAAAACCACTTTTGTTATGATCAAAGTCAAACATTTTCTCTTATTATTTTTTTTCTATGCTTAGCCATTGGAACCAAACCTGTCGTATGAATAAGTTTGGACTTGGTTCGGTTCCTCTTGTTTGTTGGGCTTGCTTTGTATATATAAGTTTAAAAAAAAAAGCATAAAATCAACTTGGTTATTATGAACCCATCAAGAAAAACTCAGGTATAAAGTACATGGACAAGATTTACAAGTTCCTTATTTCTATAATGGTTCTGGCAACTATAATTCACTGATGAATTAAGATAATAGCAAAGCTCAGGAAAGAAAACGACAAAAAAGTACTATGCTAATAGTCATTATTGGTACCCTCCACCCCTTATCCATCCATTTGTTAACCATTTGTCTCCATATTATTGGAGGCACATTCTCAAGAGCTTGTGCATAACAGCCTCCAACAGATGGATACTTCTTAAAAATTCCCCTCCTCAGCTCTGACATCCAATCTGAAAAACGAATTTTTACATGAAGTTCTACGACATCTTTAAGCTTTTGTTCTGTACATGTATAAGAAAATTGTGCTTCCTTGAAACAAGCAAATAGCGTTTCAATTTCTTCCCTTGGATATTCAAAATATTTAATATATGGCCCATTGATGCTGCTATTGAAGATGACACCAATTTCACGTACAGCTTTCGGTGTTATGATCCTTACAAATTGTGAGTAAAAATATTAAGTAAATTTCAAGCTATTAGAACGAAAAGAATTAAATGTAAACTACACACAAAACCAAAACATGAAGTTGATTTTACCTACCATCATATATCTCTAAAGTCAAACCATCCCTTCGATCAACTCCTTTGGCCTTTTCTCAACCAGTTTTTTAATTTTTACTACTTGTAGCTGATACGAAATCAAATAAGATGTAAATTAGCCATTAATTTGAATTTAATTGTGCATTAAATATTAAATTATTACCTTAATCAATTGTAGTAAAACATGAAGCTTCACCACCAGTTATGGAAGCTGATTCAGTATCCCTGTTATATGTGCTAGATTGAAACTTTCCTTTGCCAGCAACTATCATTTGATCTTGTAATTTCAGCTGTCTTTTTCCTTTTATTAGTAGCTGGAGACTTCCCATTGTTAGTAGTTTTTGGAGACTTCCTTTTGTTTACAGCTAGAGACTTCCCTTTGTATATAGCTGGAGACTTTCTTTTGTTTATGGTTGGAGACTTTCCATTTTTAATCATTCTATCAAACCTTCTCCTAGAATTCCTGCAAGAATTTCAAAGAATAAAGCATCATTAGAAGCCAATTGAACATTCAAACCACAGTATTCCAAACAAACACGAATGGTAGAAATGCTTAGATTAATTAATAATAGTTACAAAACCCACATGATAATAAAATAATATAGCATAAACTGTACAAAATCATAATAAGTTACCATGTTTAATCAATATCCATACAGTCCACAACATTTCATCTTCATCATCCTCAAGATTACCATGTGTATTATCACATTTTATCTCTTCTTCTTGATATGGTTCTTCTTCATCCATGGAAAAAGGCATCTTATAAAGGTTCCTGGGCTTTGTATCAACTACAGCACTCCAAGACGGTTCATTCATCCCTTTCACATAATAAACTTGGAATGCTTGGGATGCTAACACAAATGATTCTTCAGTATTTAACGTTTGCTTGGTATTAACACTAAGTATCTCATAGCGATCTTTCTTATAATCAATCTCTTGCCTATTTGTATCAAACCAGTTACAATCAAACAAAGCAACTTTATTTCCTTCTATATAAGAAAGCTCAACAATGTCTTTTATTAGTCCATAGTAAGGTATATTTTTATTTTCATGTTCCTCTCTCACCATAACTCCACAATTTTGAGTTTTACTTGTTTCATCAGGTTCCATAGTGTGAAACCTAAAACCATTAACATTACAACACGGGTAACAAGTAACACGCCTGTCAGGACCACGGGCTGAACAAAGCATTTCCTTGTGAACCTGTCCATCATTATAGACCTTAATGATCTATATATAAAACATAAAAGAAAGTTTAGTAAATTGTAGTAAAATAAATGAAAACGATAAAAATACCTAAATGTTAGACATTGTATCTATCTTACCCTACATCTAAACCAATCAACAAATTCTTGTCTATGCACACTCTCCATGCTTTCAACACCTGAACTAACAAGTATGCTCTTGTGTTCCCTATCAATACGAACAACTCATTTCAATATTATGATAGATTACATTTTAATTTAAATTGCAAATAATCTATCACAAATCTTACTTTATATATGATTGGCAGTTCTCACAATTTTGCAAGACATAGCATGCTACAATATTGTGAACTTTCAGATTCAAATCTTTCACAGTTGCTTTTCCATAAAACTGAAAAGGTGTAGAGAATCATTAAAATTAATCCAAATCAGATAACAAACAATGAATTCTAAATAATTAGCATCACGTGTAAGAGCTAAAAAAAAAAATTAAAAAATTAAAAAAAATGCAATAGTATCACCCGGACTTATAGGAAGCTACCATTTGGCCTAAAACAAAATTAGAAGCAGAGAGTGAGCGATTATGCAAGAGATGGTAACAATTACAAACTTAGGAGAAATAATTGGCCTTTAGACTCATCAATCATGGAAACTATAACCTAACCCTAAGTTAATTGAAGGAAAAAAAAAATGAAATCTGGTGCAAATAGAGAAAGGAATTGTGAAATAATTATCGAAGTGCCTGCACGAGAAATGAACAATGAAGAATTGCAAAGTGAGAGATGTGAGTGCTGGTGTTGCAATGATTGAAGATATTTTCCCTTTTTTTCTTTCTTTTTCGTTCTCTTCAATTTTTTTCTTTTTCGTTTCTTTTAAAAAGTGAACAATGAACATGTCCATTTTAATTTTTTCCTTTTGTTTATTTTTTCGTTCCTTCTGTATTTTCTTAGCTTTTTATTTGTATTTCATTCTTTTAGGTTTTTAATGTTACCAAGTGTAATTAAATTTACTAGAAAAAATTTTGCCAAGTATTAGCGTGAATTATTGAAAGTTATAGTTGTGGGCTTGTGGTTTTAGTGCTCTACTTCAAAGATCGGCCCGAAGTTTGTAAATTTCATAGTGCTTCTAATTGAGTCTAGTAGGCATTTTTGACAAGTTATTCATCATCACCAAGGGCAGACTGCCCTCGGAAATATTTATCATATTTTCATCCTTATCCAACGCCATCTTACACCTTATGAAAAAGTACTTATTATCAAAGATATATTAAGCCCTCGGAAATACTTCGTCGGTGATATAACTGTTTGTTGCAGTGAGGGTCTAAAATTTATATGACCTTGTGATTTATCCCGTATTTTCTTACTGATGTTTGCTTAATTATCTTTTCCGTTTTGTTCTTTTCTGAGTGATCTCCATAATTAATCAAGTACCAAAATATCAAGCTTGTTAATCTTTTAATTTAATATTATTTTGAGAACTTTTGGCTTCCAACTTACACTAAAATAATCCCTCAATGACAAATCATTGTTTTAACATTAAATTTAGTTTTGCAATATGCAACTTACCAGAATAAATTTTTTTTAAAAAAAAAAATTGATAGAAGAATTATAATATTATATTCTATATTCTTAAAATTAACAAAAAAGAATTCTATGTATATTTTAAAATTATAATAAATGTACCATTATGATATATATATATATATATATATATATCATAAAAATGATTTTATGAAATGAGTTATTTTCAAAGCATATGGACAAAATAGAAAATGTTTTTATGATTTTTGAAATTAACAAGTATTTTTTGAAATCTTGAAAAATAGGCTTGATTGAGTTTCATAATGTTTGTGGCAAAATTGTAATTTTCGGGCACGAACGGCTAACTACTAACATGAAGTGGCTAACTGATTCCATTTGGAGAGTTTTTGGAATTAAAATGATGAACCGCAAACTTTCTCACTGAAATACAGCAAACATAGTGCGACAGGAAGTGGGACAGGCGCCTATCTCACTAAAAATGAACCCAGATTTAGTGAGATAGGCGCCTGTCCCACTGCCTGTCTCACTAAATCTGAGTTCATTTTTCTTTAAATTTCTGACTCTTTTTTTTTCTCGATTTCTCTACTTAAACTAAGTTTCTCTACTCCAAGTAAGCACTTTTACAAATTATATTGTTTTATGAATGAAAAATAACAACATTTACAACATAACCAAATCAATTTCGCATTTAGGTTTGTATTGTGCAAAAATAGAAACTAACCTCAAGAAGCTTTCCAATTATCAATTGATGATTATATCTTCAGCTATACAACACTTGTTTGATGAGATTTGATGATTTGTAGAGAATATTTGTGGTGTTTTTTGGAGAGGGTTGAGAGTGTTGAGAGTGTTGAGAGTGTAGAGAGTGTGTAGAGAGTGTGGAGAGTGTATGTGTGGCATTGGTTTGTAAATTTGTTTAAATTAGTAAGGACAATTTCGTCCAAAAAACTTACAATTGGCTAGTTATGATAGAAAAAAATTTGTGTGGTTAATTTTAAAATTTGTAAAAGTTTTTTGGCTATATTTGTAAATTTCCCATACAAATTTTGAATTATTTATCTTGTACAATTTAATGATGGACTTTCACGGTCAAAATGGTATTTTTAAAGTGAAAAATTTATATATAAATGGTTTGCCCACGCACGCAATTACAGTATTCAAAAAATTTATATAAAAAATATTAGGCTTTTTCTTTATTTTTATTGTCCCCACACATTTTTGTTTTCTCATTCACCTAAATAAGATTACAAACCAGACTACCTATTATCAATACAACAGATTTTAAGTGTATGGCACAAGCGATGTTTTGGCACGAACATCTATAAAATGTTGATATCCCATTGCCATTTGAAACTCCATTAAAAGCATCTTTAAATCACACAACTATTATTTCGTTTCTCTGAAAGAAAAAAAGAAGAGAAAATGGCACAACCCATGGTTGGTGGAGATGGTGCTCATAGCTATGCAAAAAATTCTAGCAGCCAGGTACAATTCTCTGCGAAAACAAATATTAAATAAAAGTAATCAAACACAAATTTTAACATTTCGTTTAGGGATATCTAGCCCTCTTTTATTTTATTTATATATAATTTTAATTTTAGTTTCATTTAGCCCCATTGCAAACAGAATTGACTCGATTGAATTGATACCTACAGGGGCGAGTTATGGAACGTGCAAAGGAGCTGATCAATGAAGCCATAGCCGATAAGCTTGATTTGAAGCTCCTGAAGATTGACAGTTCAAGTACTTTTCAAGTAGCAGATTTGGGCTGCTCAACTGGACCTAACACCTTCATTGCTGTGCAAAATATCATTGATGCTATAGAGCTGAAACTCTTACAAGCTGGTCACAAAAACCCTTCAACTGTAGAATTCCAAGTGTTCTTCAATGATCATCTTGAGAATGACTTTAACACACTCTTTAAAGCCCTTCCGCTTTCACGAAAATATTTTGCTGCCGCTGTGCCGGGTTTTTTCCAAAATCGTTTGTTTCCCAAATCATCTCTACATATTGTACACTCATCCTATGCTCTGCATTGGCTCTCCAAGGTTCCGACAGAAATAGCGGGTGGAAATTCACTGGCCTGGAATAAAGAAAGTATTCGGAATAACAGATTTGTAAAAGAAGTATCGGAGGCATATTCAGCTCAGTTCAAGAATGACATGGAGTCATTTCTGAACGCTAGAGCACAAGAACTGGTGGCTGGAGGCTTGATGTTTATTCTTATAGTTGCTGTGCCTGATGGGATTCCATTGTCTCAGACTACTCTTGGTGTATTTTATGATGTTTTTGGATCTTGCCTCATGGACATGGCTAAAATGGTAAGAATTTAAAATATGAAAACCATAATCCATAATTATGGTTTTGTGCTTATTGGAAATAGTATTGTATGGCTGAAAATAAACTATATTTTTATTTTTATTTATTAATCATCAATCATTTAAGAGAATTTTACTCTGGAAACTCAGATTATCATGAGGAAATTCTTGTTCTAAATTTTAAAAGTAATTTTTTCGTATTTCAGGGAATAACCAGTGAAGAAAAAATCGATTCCTTCAACATCCCTATTCATCGCCCAATCCCGAGGGAGCTGGAGTCAATTATCGAAACAAATAAATATTTCACCATTGAGAGAATGAAGCAACTGGCTAATCGTATGTCGCAATCAGCATTCGTCGCTAAATGTCGCACTTCAGCTGTAAGAGCTGTATATGAGGGAGTCGTCAAGGAGCATTTCGGGAGTGAATTCGTAGAACCGTTTTTCAACCATTTCGCAGTAAAGGTTGAAGAGAATGCCTCTAGATTTGAGAAATTTCAGAACCCGATTGACTTGTTCGTCCTACTCAAGCGCACCGGAGATAAATTAAATTGATTACATTTGTTATGCTTTCAGAAATATTTGAGCAAATAAATTTCAGTCAAGAGCTAGTTAGCTATCGTATCGTAACTCAGTTTGGCACAAAAGATAGCATGTTGGCCCTTGATTGTTTTCTAGCATTTATAATATATGAGATGGTAATTGTAACTCAATTTCATAAAAATAGAAAGATCAGTCAATAAGTTTTTAGATGCAATTGATAATCTAGATTTTTAGTGAAGAGTATTAAATTATTAATAAAATAGAGATTGTTAAAATTCAATTAATCGCAAGCAAATGCTTATATAAAGATATGAAGAGAATAAACTTTGAAGATAACGATGAAATATTTGACACCTTTGGAAGCAAATAGGATAGCATTCGTGGAATCTATTTCAATCAGTCCTGAAATAACAGGACTCATTGTCCGTAATAAAAATTAAATAATGGATAATAATAATAACAACAATGATAATATGAACTTTTTAATTCAGAATGCTGAATTTATATTACAAAATCTACATGGAAGCTATTTCAACCAGTCTTGAAATAACAGGATTCATCGTCCATAATAAAAATTAAATAATGGATAATAATAGTAACAACAATGATAATATGTACTTTTTAATTTAGAATGCTGAATTTATTCTATGTGCAACGATTGATGATATATACCTTGGACGCGAAAATAGATTGGAAATATATATAGATATGTTAGTAAAAAAATTTAGTTTATGTCTCAATAAAGGCAAGAAATTATAAATGCATGTAGTATGCTCAGAATTTATAGATCCTTATGAATACGATGATCACTTAGATCTTTATATAAGTATGACAAAATCTCTAAAAAATTTTAAAAATAGACGTAGAAGATATGGATGAATAAGTCATCCAGATACTCAGAATGAATAAATCAAGGCTAGCTAAGTGTAAATCCTTGAATAGTTTTTACAGTTTCATAAGAAGTTTGGAAAATATAACAAAGAAGCCCATTCAGAGTTTGACTGGGGGTAAGTATCAGCACTCTGTGAATAAAATCTTCCCCAGACAATTTATTTATTATAATTTTTGACATGTGAATCCATGTCTTGTCTCTATCTGCCAACAACTTTATATATATATATATATATATAATTATTTTTAGGTATGGGTGTCTCATTTTTTTTTTAGTGCAGGCTGTTAAGCCGTACAACTTAATAGAATTAATTTTAATTCATTATAAAATCGTAAAGGTTAATAGTATTAAAAACTGACTCTATTAAACTACACAGTTTAACAACATATCGCATGAAAAAAATAAAAATGCCCACGTTAGAGAATGACTATATATGTATGTATATATAAATGTTTCAATCATTGTGGCATTTTTAATATCTCTGTTTGGACTCCACTAACTTGATGTGGTACATCATTGTTAAATATAATATTCTCAAATTAATTTGTAGTGGTCGGTTCGGTGCCAGTCAAAAAGGGAAAAAAAGTTGGAAAAATCATGCATCATCGGAAAACTTTTATTATCAGATAGGCCAAAGTCATAATCTCATTAATTCATGGGGTCAGTTGAAAGTAGCCAGCATTATCTCATTTCAAAGAGTCGCTAGTGCTTCTGTTTTAGTCCACATATGTATAACTTTATTCTGTCTTGTACAAAGTTCAAGATCTAATACACATTGTTTGAGAAAACGGAATTAAATCAGCTCCATAATCATTTTAATTAATTACGATGAACATCATACCATGGATTTGCATCATATTACGAAGAAATATATGAAAGATAATTACGGAATAGTTTTTCTAAAATTGTTTTCCATGAGCTGATAATATATTAAAAAATTGGGTGAAATATACGTAAACGTACTATAGATTGATGCGTTTAAGCTTATGAAAGGATTCATCGGTCGTCAATTATTCAGACTGTAAAAATCTGGTATGTTGTGGAAATTAAAATGCATGATTAGAAAACTTTTTAAGTCGTTAGCTTTTTCTATTTTCTCTCTCTTTTTTGGGATAAACTTCAATCACTTAACAGATTTATATACTGGCACTGAAGCATCATATTGCTAACTCGATTTCAATCACCAAATCCCTGAACAGAATTATATAGTTGTACTAAAACATCATTTTGGTGGCTACGAGGAAGAAATTGGTCGACTTATTGTTATTTTTGTGCCCTAAAAGCATGCGATAAAATGAAAAATTTTTAATTTCATAAAATTTATTTATTTATTACTTATTTGAGCATATATTATTAGTCATTATTTATAAAATGTGTGATTTATGTACTTGACATATGATATCAATATTAAAAAATATAAATCACAAGTTCTTTGTAAATAAAAGATTGTTAAGAGCTTTTAATGAAATAAACATTTTTTATGTAAAACTGTAATTTTTTTATATTTGTTGTGAGTAATTTTATCTTGATCACTGAAATAATGACTCTAAATAAAATAGTTAATATGTATCTGTGTGAAATGATTAGGTCAATGTCACTTATGCTGCAAATTAAAGGAGTACGGAAATTTATAAAAATAACCTTAAAAGTTTTTGAATTTTTAAATTTAGCCCCTAAATTTTTTTCTATCATAACTAGTTAATTATTAATTTTTTGGATCAAATAGCCCTCGTCACTTTAAACAAATTTACAAACAAATGTCATTCCTACAATTCACTCACACTCTTAACACTCTCAAATAAGCAAGGCTATCATTCTTGACAAATCACCAAATCTCATCAAACAAGTATTATATAGCTGAAGATATAATCATCAATTGATAATTGGGAAGCTTCTTGAGATTAGTGTATATTTTTACACAATAGAAACCTTAATATAAATATTAGTATTTAGATTGAAATTGATATGGTTTTGTTGTAAATTTTGTTATTTTTCATTCATAAAACAATATAATTTGTTAAAGTGCTTAGTTTGAGTAGAGAAACTTAGTTTAAGTAGAGAAATCGAAAAAAAAATCATTAAAAACGCCAGAAATTCAAAGTAAAAACAAATCCAAATTTAGTGAGACATGCTATTTGAGAGAGACAGGCAGTGGGACAGGTGCATGTCTCACTAAAACACAAAGTTGATTATGTGCGACAAGCATCTATCCCACTGCTTGTCACACTAAGTTGTTTTGCATTTGAGTAGGACAGGTGTCTCTCTCACTAAGTGTATGTGCGACAGACAGTGGGACATGTGCTTGTCCCACTGCCTGTCGCACATAAGCATCTCTGCATTTTGGTGAGACAGGCACATGTCCCACTGTCTGTCTCACTAAATTAGTCTATCTCACCAAATTTCAAATATTTTTCGAAAGTCATAACTTGAGCTACATGTGTCTGTTTAGAACGTATAATATACCATTTTAAAGCTTGCAAAGAGACGAATCAAATCCAAAACCCTGAATTGCATTGTATCACATGGTCGAATCAAGAATTCATCTGAGTTTAAGTACGATAGGCACCTAGTGCACTATCACGTATAATGACAGTATGTACACGTACATATAAATGTGCCACAATTCTCTTTATCATTTTTTGCAGTGTGAAATCTTATTTCTTTTGTTTTCTTTTTTAATGATTTTCGGTCTGATGGATTCAGTTGTGCTTCAATTGAGTTACGACAGTTGCTGGGAGACATTGGCAGATGGCCGTATGGAGTACGTGAATGCCAAGAATACAGCTTTTTTTGTTCAGAAAGATTGTACGTTTAATCAGTTTCTGGCAAAAGTGTATGAAGTTTTACAGATAAATCCTAATGAATATAGTGTGACGATAAAGATAACTTTGAGGTCTAGTAACACAATCTATCGTGCATGTTCACTATCTATGGACATATTTAATGATGAAATAGTCAAGGTTGTGTTACATATGGCCTCTGATGTGTCAACTATAAATGTATCCCTATATTTGTTACCACATCTTTTCAAGTTCCGACCGAAGATATTGAGCCACTTGTGGAAACTGAATCTTCTTTTAGAGCAAACGATTCTGTCCCTGATATTGAAGAAGAGGTGTTACCACAGCCGATATTATTGCAGCAACGTTACTCTCCACTCCACGAAAACAATAACTCCATTGATGAAAACGGTATTATGTTAGCGGATGTTGAAGAAGAGGTATTACCAGTAACGATATCGTTAGAACAACAGTACTTTCCATTCCACAACAATGATTTCCGCAGCAATAATGATCTTATTGATGACACCAACAACACAGAAGCTGATTATGCTTTTGTGGAACCATACAGTAGTACGAGGCTCACTGTCTCCAATACTCCAATTGATAATCGGAGCATCGGTCATTCCGATATTTCTATCAATGATGGGGATGAGCATCAATATGATATTCCCATTAATAACAGAGACAATCGATCTATTCCTCCAATGGCCTGTTTGAGGAGAAAGACAACAGTTGATCCCCTTGTGAGTTTTGCTCCAATTTTGCCTTCAAACTTAGTCGCTCCAAACTTAGTTAGAAGTTGTAATTCTGTTGATATTGGCGTGGGTAACCTGTTCGCTGAGAAAAATGAGTTAATACTGGAACTACAGAAAGTTGCCTTGAGGGATAAGTTTGATTTTAAGATTGCATGCTCCACAACGTCACGTTTGAGGCCCATTGTTCATCGAAATCATGCAAATGGCGTATTCGAGCAATGAGAGGTTCGAATGAGCAAAATGCTCATTGGGTAGTGAGAAGAGTTGATAATGTACACACATGTTCTAATAAGGTGTTGCCTGGTGATCTTTGACAAATAAGAAGTCGGGTTGTTGGTCATATTATCGCGGATAAATTTATTCAGGATAAAGAGATATATACTCCGAATGATCAGAGCAAACATGCAGCATGAATACGATGCCCAATTAACATACCAGCAGGTATATCGAGCCAAAGAAGTTGGTCTCGAAATAATACAAGGGAATCCTGCAGAGTCATACAAATAATACTAAGGAATCCTACGCGTAATATGGCGCCTACCTCGCACGTGCGTTGTGCGATACCCGGCCTTCCATTCTTTCATCTGCTCAACAATACACACAACTCAACAATCCCCTTATCACAACTTCATTATGTTAAAACTAAATATAAATTATCTAAAAGAAATTTCATCAAACACCTAATATGCACTAGTTATAACTAATCATTCTAGTTAAATTTAGTTTCATCGTAACACTCAAACAACCTATAATCATATAAAATCCCAATCAAATTCACTCAAATCATTATAAAAGGTTGAAGTTTGTTATCTAGGGTTTGAACTCTTTTTAAATTCTTAGATTCGTTTTCGGTTAGTATAGATTATGGTGGATTCAGTTGGATTTTAAGTTACCATCGCCTTCATCGTCACCGTTGCTATTACTATTGTCGTCGCCGTTCGCCGTTCGCCGGTCGCCGTTCAAGAGCACAAATTTGGAGCGTGGCTAGTGATGGTTTGGAGTGGGGAAATATGGAGGGCAATTTGGAAAAAAAAATATTTTTGGCTACTTATGATTTGAAAAACTTAAGGGATTAAAATTAAAAAATACAAAATTTCTTTAGTTATTTTTGTAAATTTCCCGAGGAGTACCCATAGGCGTCAGTCATTAGGGGATAGCTTTCTGCAATAAATTCATCTCCTGACGACTTATCATATCTCTTATTCTTTATCGTGCCATTTTTTATTTAAACCAGTCGCAGCCAAAGATTAAACTGCCATCTGTCGTAAGATATTCAACGCGAAAGTTGAAGGAAATTTCTTCATTCTTGAGCGGAAAATACAAAAGAAAAGCATAGTTGGCGATTCTGTTCCATCTCGAGGGGAGGAGCTCAAAGTAAGTCTTCTGGGGCTCAAGCTCAAATTTCAAGTGTTAGTAAGGATTAATTTTAGACAACTTTTCTGTCTATAGTTATTATGTATTCGTTAATTAGGAATTTTGAAATTTGAGAATTTTATTTGTATCTGCGGCAATGTTGCTTTAGGGACTTTGATTGACAATCGGGGCTATTGCTGCAAGTGAAAAATAAAATAAAAATAATTAACAAAATAAAAATCTAAGAGCTGAGCCCAAATTTTATCAAAATTTTAGAAGACAATTTGTTATTTTTTTAGAATGAAAAAGCAATAAAATAAAATTCAAACAACCAGTTACTTTGATTTTATTTCATAAAATAAAAAATTAAACTTCCATTATATTATAAAGTTTATTTATCAAGTGTACAAGGGTCAAATTAATTTTTTTCATACCTAATTTTTAATATTTCATTTAAAAACTTCAAAAAATTTTCAAAGCCTATAGGTCCATGACCCCCTCTGGTCTCTATAAGCCTCTGCCCCTATTTATCTCCCTTGTTATTATACAACACAGGGTAAAGCCGACTGACATCAATTGTGAAAAGATAAAAAATAAAAAAATCGAAGATAAGAATTTTAGGTTATTCAGTGTTTAGCATATGTAGGTTATTCAGTGTTTAGCATATGTACTCGTGTGAATACATAAAGGTAATTTTACTACTAAATGAGAGCTTACAAATTTTGAAACATAACAGTTACTCACAACCCAAATCCCCACTTAACCCTGAACTTTTCTTTCACCTCTTTTTCAGCAATGGATTTCAGCTGATCAAGGAGATGGGAAACGATGGTGCATCCTGTAATGCGACAAAGTATTTATCTGTAGCCAATTGCTAGAGCGATAAGGAAGAGTAACCATAGCCAACTTTAAAATAAATTGCTGGGCATCTCTTCATCTGATTCGTTTTTTAGGCCGAACTTAAAAATGACAACTCTCATTCAAATACTATTTTTTCATCCTTACATGTTCTTATGCATTTTTAGAAAAATAATAAGGTTCAAATTTTCATTTTGTCTATTGATGCAGAAATTTGGTCGATTTGTGGTAATCATGTGTCCATGCCAATGTTTGAATTTGTTTTGATGGGAGACGGCACTTGCTCGCACTTACCTCCCTCAAGTAGACACTAATGACTAGGAGCACTTCCTATGATATTCATCTACGTTCACAGAAGCAGTTAGCGGGATGCCGGGTGTTTTTTCAGTATGAACCTTCCGACCCTCAAGTCAGTAATCGATCCTTTTTGGGAAAAATTTATGCCACAATTCTCATGGTTTAATTCTTAATTACTTTTGAAAAATACTTTAAAAAGAAATCTAAAAAAAACTGAAAAGCTTAGTGAAGAGAGAAAAGAGAGAAAGTGGAAAAATTCTTCGAGAGAGAGTGAAAACTTACCTGATTTTGAATTTTTTAAGGTTGTTAGAGAGAACCGAAACTCCTGTTCCTGGATACGAGGGAGAAGCCATTAGTTGATCAGGATGGTGGCCTGTTTTTTAGAGAGAATCTCCAAGTTGACTCTAGACCGAGTCTTTAAGTTGACTTGGTTTGGGTCTCTCCTCGCAGGACTCTAGTGCGAGCAAATTTGCACGCGGGCAAGCCTGTAGAGTGACTTGCTGCTATGTAATGACTGTTGAGGAGCCCTTTAGACCACAGCTCGAGGAGGTCAGCTGCTAGCTGTAATGTCAAAAAGAGTATGATTTGCATAGAATTGTGCTCGATCATGCTCCCCCTTTTATCCCTAAACACCGGTCCTCTAGTTTCTAGTGTTGAGATTCTAGTGTTGAGAGTGAAATGAATCAGGATTGGAAACTAATTTGTTGCGAGCATGCTGGCACCTCTGCTCACTCGTCTTGAAAGACCTTACTTGGCCATTTGAGACTTGTTACTTGAGCAACCACCTTGTCTTAAATGCACGTAACGTGGCGCATGTTAAGCCAAACATTTGAATTTCAAAATTGATGGTTTTGTACTTTCAAGGCACTTTCCGTTAAAAGGCCACGTCGATTATCAAAACTGCTTTTTCCCTATGTAAATCCCTAACTCTCTCTAAACTATTTCATCTTCTCCCTTGCGTATTCTCTTTCTTTTCCAAAAAACAAGAAATTTCTTTGTCGAAGAACACATCGTGTAGTACCACCACAGCCTCAGTACTGATTTCAGCCTGCCCTAGGTACTGTTTCTTGAACTCCATCACTGGCTGTTTGTCGTTTTCCCTTGGGTCTATTTGGGTTTTTGTGGATATCAGTTTTCCTAAAGCATACTCTATTTTTAGATTTTTAGGAAAAATATCAAAAGGTAAAGAGAAGGTAACTGACATTGAGAGTAAACTAGATCTTTTGCCTGACTTGCTTGAAAGGCATGAGTTCAATCCAAAGATCCCTCTTGAGGGTGTAGGAGGTACTAGCGGTAGAGATAGTGCTAGGAGAATGTCTCGTGAGGCTCCCACCCGTCTGAAGATAGCAAATCAATTAGCCTAGAGGCTGGTGAGATTTCTAGTTCAGATCAAACTTTGAGCGAGAACCAGAAGGGAAGTCCTGGTGAAAGTGAGAAGGAAACAGCACCAGAGGAAACTCGACCAAGAAAAGGAGGATGGGTAACAAATCTCTAGTTGAGTCCTATCCTACTGATGAAAAAAAGTGTACTATGACAAAAAGTGACTTAGACAAGCTTAGGGAGAGTCTATAACATACTTGATGACATACTTCTTAGGGTACCTAGTCCTAAAGACACTCTTAACTATCCCCTTTGAGGGTATGTTACCTTATACTTGGAGTGCTTGAGGTTAGGGGTTAGACTTCCTTTACAATACTACTTTGTTCGAGTATCAAGGAGTGCAAATTTAGCCCCTGGTCAGCCAAACTCGAACAGATAGAGAGTGCTTTCTAGTCCATTTGTTCTATGGAATAGATGTGGGCAAGATGAGCCCTCTATTGACAAGATAAAGCACCCGTATCAACTAAAGAATAGTCTGAAGGATGCAGGCTACGACTACTTCATGTTGAGCACCAAGATTAGAGCTGGCAAAATTTAACACGACTCAATTATCCGACACGAACACGACACGAATAAATGAGTACATATTGTCAAATTCGACACAATTATTAAGTGGGTCAAGTTTGGGTTGACACGATTTTTTTCCGTGTTGGGTTAGGGTTAAAGTTCTTGACCTATTTACCCGAACAATTATACAATTATATTTTTTATTTTAAATTAATTTTAGGTTCTTGTCATTCAAACTCAAATATTGGACATGATTATCTCTTTTTAATTTTTTTTTAGAAGACAGATATATACATAGTGTTTTATTTATAAAATTTTATATAAATTTAGAACTTTAATAGTGTAAGTGTGTAAAATATTGATACACATGTATATTTTATGATATTGATATATAATATGATTTACATACATATAATTTAAACTTTAAATAGTATAAAAGTGTAATAGTTTGGAGGGGGTGTGTAACATTTGTTAAATATATAGATATTAAATGGATTATTGGGTCTGTTTATTTTTCGTGTAGGGTTTAGGTCTCAATATTTTAACACGATTATTAAATGAGTCATGTTTGGGTCGACCTAAATTTGATATGACACAAAGCTGACACGACACGAACACGACTTGATGGCTTATTTTGCCAGCTTTAACAAAGACAAATAAACCCATAGTAGATGTCTCCACTTCTGATGGAAATTAAAAAAGTAAATTTTTCTTTTTTGGGAATAACTGGTCCAGAAAGCACCTAAAAATGGAGGGAATATCCATGTTCTTTTTCTTCTTAGCTGCTCGCTAATTTGAAATATTCCATTTCTCCTCTTCTCTTTCTTCCTTCTTTTCTCTTTTGTTATTTTTTTTTTTGTTGAAACCTTACTTCTCTCCTCTTTACATTGCATATTCCTAGAGCGTGGTTTATAAGATTGAGAGTAGGCTATTGCAAAGAGTTGAGGCTGCATTAACTAATTGGTGCTCGTTCAAGGACTTGCTTTCACCGACTAGCGTGGTGAACCCTCACCTTGTATCAGATACAGAGAACATGGAGGAAGTAGTTATCAGAGCAATGAACAAAAAAAGTCCTGACAGTGGTGGAGCTTCCAGAAGTTTGAGTAAAGGTACAACCCAGGTGAAGAAACCTGATGCCACTGAGTAGGTTTCTTCTTTGAAAATGCTCCCCCTTTCTTTTCCTAAAGTGAGTGAAGTGAGGGGAGCTGCTAGCAAGAAGAGTCCTATCAACTTTCCTCCCACTGCCGAATCAAAGTCTTTGCTACCATATGAATGAGCAGATTACTTGGTCCCATACTACAACGAATATGCTAAGCTAGTGAAAAAGAAGGACCTCGAGGACATGGAGGCCTGTTCGCTCGATGAGCTGGTGAACGCTTGGCATTTTGGGGAGTTTCAAATGTGCACCATGGCCTCTTATTATAAAGGGAAGATTGCTCGCCACAAGAAGAAAATTCAGACCTATAATCAAGATCTGAAGAAAATAGAAGAACTTGCTGAAGAGAGATCTGTGAAACTCCACGTCGAAAACTTACAGTAGAGTCTATTAGTTAGAAACCTATGTAGGCCATGACCCACGGTAGAGTCTATTAGTTGGTCGATTTGGGCTGGGGAAAGCTGTGTTTAGGGCTCACTTTGTTGAGGTAGGTGAAGTCCACACACATTCTCCATTTTCCATTCACTTTACACCAGAACCACGTTGGAAATTCACTCAGGGTAGTTTACCTCCCTGATGAAACCTGCTTGCAACAGCTTCTCCATTTCACTGTTTATGGAGTCATAACTCTCCTGACGAAACATCTTCTTTTCTATTTCAAAAGACTTGCATCTCTGCTCATTGCTAATCTACGACAAGCTAGCTTAGGATCGATTCTTGGCATGTCTTCGTGCAGCCAAGTGAATACATCAGTATAGGCTCGCAAGCATTATACCAACCTTGCTTTTAACTCTTCCCTCAATTTTGATTCGATCTTAACAATCTTCTCTGGATCATCTTGTTCTATCTTAGGAGTGTTTACTTCTTCAATAGGTTTCTGTCTCCCCTTCTTGGAGTCTCCTCGAGTGCCTAACGAGATTATCTGCATGATTTCTTTGGCAACTGTCGCGTAGCACCTCCTAGCAATCCTGTGGTTGCCTTTCACGACTCCTACTATGCCATTTACTCAGTATTTTAGTGCCAGGCAGTGATTTGACATTACCGCTCTGTTGATTCTTAAGAAAGGCCTGCGAAAATCATCTATTACAGACTTTATTCAACTACCATGAAACCCATCTTATGGTCTTCTCGAATGGTCACGTACCTATTGTTATCAGTAGCTCAACCACCCCAAAGGGCATCAATCTTCCTTCGTCAAATCCCTTCAAAGAGGTTCTGGTGTGCTCGAGCCTCAAATCAGTAATTCCTATTTCATCCAGGGTGGACTTTAAGAGAATGTCTACTGAGCTTTCTGAGTCCACAAGTATTCTATTAAACTCCTTGCTTGCAATGTTGGCCTTTATCACCAGGGCGTCCTCACATAGGTATAGTACTCCCTTCTCATCCTCTTCTGTCCACATAATTGGGACTTGCCTAGTTTTTGCTTGTTTTGTTGCTGGCATATTGAAGAGCACATCATGGCTATTCGAATCTCCAAACTAATGTGTGGTTCCCAACAATGACTTTGACCACTGGTTGCTTGCAGTCCACATCACCAGCATTCTCTTCTACAATAAACTATTGATCGGCCACAGGATAACGACTGTTAATGAACTCGTCAAGGTAACGGTTCCTTATAAGATCCTCTACTTGATTCTTAAGGTTACGGCACCGGATTGTGGTGTGGCTCGCAGAATGCTTTGAACTCCCTCGTTGACCACTTTTGTGAGTGGTGTAGAGGGATACAACAAATCCTTTATCGCAGGGTATAACTCCTTTAATGAAACTTTCAAGGGTGTATACTACCTATAGACAGTGTTCTAGCCAATCATCCACATGCCTTTATTCCTTCAAAAATTACTGTAAGAGAAAGGACGTTGTAGCGAGTAAGGTTTGTTGAATCTGGTATGCTGTGAGCAATTGGCTACTGAGGTGTTAGGTGAAAGTCTTTTTTTGTTGGAAAGGAGGAGTTTCTACTTGCGTGTGTAGGGAGTTGCCTGCACATCTATTTTCTTTGCTCACGTTTAGCTTTTCATGGCACTTAACTGGCCCACAGTCTTTCTGAGCTTTCTTCTCCTTGAACCTTAGCTCCTCAAACTATTCGCTCCCAATCCTTGCAACTTTTTCCTCTTCGATATCTATGTCCCTTTTTGCCTACTCGTAAGGAGCATCATATGATTGGATTAGGGGCTCCTCAAATTATGCCACAAACACCCTGCCTTAATTCCTTCCTTCAAGCCCCTCAATGTTGGGGAATGGTTAAAACCTCTGAGGTCGAGGACTGCTTGGTGATATCTTTTGTCATCCTCACCCAGTTTAATTGCAATCAGCTCTATTATATCATCTTCTGGTGTCACTGCTCTCCAAAATTCCTTAACGAAATCTCTACACATCAGCTCAAAGTTTTTCATGCTACCATGCAGCAACCTTTGATACCATTCTCTTGCTTGGCCTTTCAAAATCAATGGAAATGCTCAACATCTCTGCAGCTAAGTCAAGCTTTGCACTCTAGTCATGTCATTGAATAGTTCGATATCGCCTAAAGGATTGCTTTTCCCAGAGTATTTGAGGTCGGGAAAGCAGAAGTCTCTTAGGATTATGGTGCGCACAATCCAACTTGGAGGCCTTCCCCGACCTTGCATTTCCTCAATGACTTGTGCTAACTTCACACCTCAGCATCCAATTCCCTTACAAAATTAAGATTATGCTCTGCTACATGTTCACATTCGTGTTCGACATCCCATAAATGTTGACGTAACTCCCCCTCTTCAATGTTTACTTCTACGTCCGCATTTACTGGGTTTTGTTTGCCAAGACTCAAATTTGCTGCTCCTGGTCCTGTTTGCCAAAAAAAACCTCATATTACTAGGCTCTGTTAAGCTCTGATTTCCCCTTGAACTTCCTCTATTAAATCTCCCCTGTCCGTCCCTCAATTATTATAGGACTGCAGTAAAGGCCTCTATTTGCTTCTCCATTCATTCCATTCTCTCCTGCATTGCCCTTTCTCGAGCTTCATTGGCTATCTCTCATAAGGTCACAGACTCATTCACCCCTGTTCTAGACATTTGAGCGTTGTTGCCTCCAATCTCCATGTTTATGTGCCTTTCTCTCGTAGCTGCCTCATTCTTCTCTAATCTGCTCTGGTAGGAGTAGCTTTTTGTTTCATCCCCGTAGACAGTGCCAAAATGTTGATTTAGAAATTTAGTCGATTTATGGTGACAGGTGTCCACGCCAACAGTTGATTTTTTTTTATAGTAGACGGCACTTACTCGGGCTTACTTCCCTCGAGCAGACACTAATGACCATGAGCACTTCTTGCTAAATTCACTTGCGTTCACAAAAATAGTCAGGGGGACGCCAAATATTTTTCCAGCGTGAACCCTCTGATGCTGAAGTCAGTAATTGGGCTTTTTTGAGAAAATCTTATGTCTCAATTACTTTTGGAAAATACTTAAAAAAATCTTAAAAAAATGAAAAAGCTTAGTGAAGAGAGAAAGAAAGAAAGTGGAAAAATTCTTAGAGGGAAAAAGGAAAACTTACCTAATTTTGAATTTTTTTGGGTTTTTATGGAGAGCCGAGACTCCCACTTCTAGATAAGGGGGAGAATTGTTGATCAGGATCGTGGCCTAATTTTTCGAAGAGAATCCTTGACTTGACTTTAGACCGAGTCTTTAGGTTGACTTGGTTTGAGTCTCTCCTTGTAGATTCTAGTGTGAGCAAATTTGCACACAAGCATGCCTGCAGAGAGACCTACTGCTATGTAAAGATTGTTGAGGAGCCCCTTTGGACCACTCCTCCAGGAGGTCAGCTGCTAGCTCTAATGTCAAGAAGAGCTTGATTTGCACAGAATTCTACTCAACCATGCTCCCTTTTTTATCACCTAAACATTGTTACTCCACTTTAATGCCCCGTTGACATTGATTAATGACCCAATGACAATGACCCGTGTTAAAAGTAAAATAAAAATTAAGACAATTATTTACCGACCACTTATTTTTTCGTATTTTTTTTTAAATACACATCTTTTTTTTGGAGTTATATTCCATCAAAAGATGCCTTTTCTTACATTTGTCCACTACTATTTTAACGCTGTTAATAGAATTAACAGAATATTGGTCAAGGGGCCTTTTTGCCCACAAACATAAAATTATAATTTTACCCAAAATAAATGCCAAAAAATAAATGAGAGAAAAAAAAAACTATAAAAGCACTAACAAATATAAATTGAAATAAGTGAAGTGAGATTAGATATGATCAAATTCAACATCAATCAATATCTAGCCAACAATTATTGTAAAACATAAAATATAAAACTACTTCAATTAAACAATGATGGGAATTAAAATTTGAAAAGCATAAGCTTAATCAACATCATCTGGATCAACACCCTCGAAAGCCCACTCATACTCCTTCCTGGCTACTTCCTCCTCCAGTGGAAATTATTTTCAATCCCAAAGAACTTTCTGATAAACTTGACACTCTTGTTCTTGATCCTGTTGGCCAAAGTCTCTGTCAAATAATCTAGCATCTCTTTGATATTTAAATAATTCACCACCAATAACATCTCTTTCAACTCATCATTGCTCTTGCTCTTCCCAAAGTCCTAGTTGAACATCTTCACCTCCTGTTTCGGTTACCCTTTTTTTCGAAACTCCACCTGGGCATTATAGAATTCGATTTTGTACGACAGCGACGTCATTGACACTTTTGGCAACGGCACCACCGTGTCCCTGATGTGCTATCGCTCATCGAAGAATGACTTGACAATCTCGAGCACCATTGCTCCGCAAGAGGACAACGTTTCCCAAAATTTATTGCAAAGCAACTTAACCTATATTCTAAGGTTTCCAAGAATAATGATTAACAACAATTACCATAAAAATTGAAATTAGAGGCTTGATAGCAAATAAACTGGACAAAAAATGTGCTTTTGGAGGAAAAAAATGGTTGGATTTTAAAGCGTCGTTAAGCATTTCACAAACATGAAGGCTGATGGAAATTGGAAAAACAATAGCGTGCTTTTGGTTGCTCATTGGAGGTAGTGATGTCCTTTTGACCTTTTTTTTCAATTTCAACCATTAAACGACGTTGTTTTATTTTTTGTTCAAGTGAAATGATAATTTTATCCCTATGGCATCAGCAAGGTTTTAACAGATTTAAGACAGCAGTGGATGGGTGCAAGAAAATGCATCTTCAGGTGGAATTCAGCCCAAAAAAAAAAAGAAAAAGAATTGTGTATTTTTAAAAAAATACAAAAAAAAAACTGATTGGTGGATAATTACCTTAAAAATTAAGTCCTACACTATGATTCTTTCAGAAATCAGGGACCAAATATTACTATCCCAAATTCCCAATTGCATTATTATATTCTGATTTATTCTATATAAATTATTAAGAGCAGACGACGGCCAATGAAAATTACTTGCCACCTACCTAAAGATAATTATGTCTTTGAACAAGTTGGTATATAATTTATGAGTAATGATACAGCTACAAACTCTTGTACAAACTAAATTTGTACAAACTGATGTGGCATTAATTAATTGATTGAAAGAAAATATAAAATAATGAAAACAAATTATGTGGACCAAGTGTTATTTAATTTAACCAATTAAATCATGCCACATCAGTTTGTACAAATTTAGTTTGTACAAGAGTTTGTGGCTGTATCATTCTCATAATTTACATAAACAATATTTTGTGTCCACACTGTCCCCCCAACTATTAGAAAGCTTTGTTACAACAACCCATAAATTATGTTTTATTTCTGTTTCAAACTAGGTAGATGTGAATTACACAATTGGCCTCCAAGATCATATAACCGTACAACTACAAGGGCAATTAATTAAAAATCTAAAATGATTTCGAAATTGCTCAATTTCTAATTCCTCCTACGTGAAAAAGGAATCATTTTTCCCGAAAGTAAACATATTGAAGAAATAAGTACGAATTATTATTAAGATTAATTTTGTTTATTTTTCCCATTTACCCTACCCACCAAACCCTCAAATTTATAATAATTTTGCTTTGATTTGAGAAATAATGCCGTCTATAAGGTGGTAGGCTTAGGCACAATTAAGCTATGAAGTGTTTGAGAAGTACAAGCAGGGCTGAAAAAAATTTGTTGAGACTCGTCAAATTGATAAAAAGTTTAAAATGTTAAAACTAGTAATAGTTTAGAGTTTTGTAACCATGAGGTCTATGTGATTATTTCACCAAATTATAGAGTGTTATTGTCTTTGAGAAAAAGTTTTATCAAAAAATCTGTTTGAATGATGAACAATATTTTGAAAGAATACGAAATTTATTGAAGAATAAAAAATAGGGACATAGCTATACTATTACAGAAATCGCAGCAACACAACTTTACAAGAAGCAAAAACACTCTATATGGAACATTGCATCACTATCAGCAATAATTTTCCCTTCACGGATATATGCGAGGCAAAATTGAGTTCACTGAGGATTGCAATTCCCAATGTTCTCCCCAGAGTCTTCAAAATCAACCTAAAATATAAATAAAAATGCAATGCAGGTGAAAATGAAAATTATATAAAGCAAATTGCATTTTTAGTAGGCAATACAGTGCTTGAGCTTGCTTTAACATCTTTGTAGCAAATTTTGATGTATCTTTTTGCTAATGGAATTGAAAGAGGTTCAAATCTTTACTGTTTACACGCAACACAGATATCGATAGGAGAAGATGGAAATGAAATTCTACCAAACAATACAGAATCTTATGCAGTTGATGATAAAAACCTGAGGTACGTAAATCATGGGGCCGGTTCACAGCATCTCAATTGGGGAAGGTCTTCGCGGCAGAAGCTGCTTGCTTCAAGAAACACCTTGTCACATGTAACTTAAGACTACAATTAATAACTTTTCAATATCATAAGGCAATTAGCTCAATGAAGAACAATAAGCCACTTGGCTAATATTTAAGCATTTTGTCATCGTTAGCTCATTATTCTTTTCAACGATATACATCTTTGAGGGTGTTAACTTTAGTTGAAAGGTAACTGAACTAGAAAAGGAACTTATAAGTGGATTCATGAGAATCATGCACTCATCTGCCAATCAGAAAGGGTTAATGCACAGAAATCATACAACTTGGAAAATGTTTCTAGAGCTGCATTTGGCTTTGTAATGTAGAGTTTCAACTTATACTTGAAATTTATCTTGATTTTTTTCTTTTCTTTTTTTATTTTTTTTAGTTACTATTTGTTTATGCATTTTTGTAGGGAATCGCAAATGCACAGAATTGCATCAGTAATGGTAGAAATTTATTATATAAAATAATGTGTTTACAACTCTGTATATAAAAAGAAAATTATAATAGTAATAGATAAACTGCAGAAACTTAATGTATACTCCAAGGCATGTTACAAATGTTGCTTTCCTTAAGATGTTATTTGTCCCAACTAATTGAGTGAGGCACATGGGTTAAGCAAATACGCCTCCAAGATACAATAAAGTATTTATTTGTTTGCTTGCTTTGTGTATCGACAACAGCAAACTTGAATACTCTTGAATGTTGTAAGCCTGACAAGAATCAATATATTGTTCCTACAAAGAACAATATATTATATATTTGATGCAAAAAAAATTAGAGGTTATATGATGTAATTTGTTTTAGAAAGAGGGCTGAGAAAAGAGTGGTGTAGGATCATCATTTCCATGTTTAAGTGGCCTAAACATGGCCTCTATTTATAGATAAACTTGTGCCCCTTTATTTGGGTTGTCATCTTTCATGATAACCCTTCATTCATGGCTATCGGATCGAGATTTTATTTTAATCAATAATCCAAATTGAACCATCACCAATTCAAATGAAATGCCTCCATAAAAGGATGCATACTTTAAGTGTAAAGATACCTTTTCTGTAAGGTACAATTAATTAGACATGTCTTTATAACAAGACATCGTTTATTTTGGAAATTGTTCCAAAAATCCCAACCATTTTTAAAATAAATGAATTTTGAAAAAATATCTACATTAGGCTTGGAAAACTTATATGTAAATGAAGGTGTCTTTTAGATTTGAACCTTCACTTAGTGATAACCCATCAAGGTTAATCAAGGTGGCATGCTAGACAAGTTTTGAACCAGTGACCTTGTTCAACTAACGGGATATATCTCATACACAAGTTTTCAAATTCTCAAGTGTTCTTTAGATGACACGTGGATTAGCCCTGTGTCTATATCCTGTTTTCATGAGCATTTTAGTAACTAGCCAAAATTACAAAGGAAGCAGCACTACCTCTTACACTCACTTAGGTAGACTTATCTAGAATGTCCCTCTAGCTAAAATTTTTATAAGTTTATTAAATGCTAAGTAGCTTACTCTTTCCCACATGTTATAGGTATCAAGCACTCACCATTGGGACGAACTTTAAAATATTATAGTATTTGCTATTACAAAATATGATGTGCTTTTGCTCATTAAACTCAAGATCTTGATGTTTCAAGTGTTGGATTGAGTTTCCATCATTGATGATAAGATGATGTTACCTTTAATCCATCCCCTTAGAAGTTTTTAATACAATGTTCCTTGCAAGGCCTTTAGTTAAGGGTTTCGCCAAATTTTGGCGTAATTTCATACAGCCAATTATGATTACACCTTCTATAAATAATTGTCTTACATAATTATGTTTTAGACCAATATGCCTAGACTTTCCATTTTAGATTTGGTTGTATGCATTTGACAAAGTCGCCCTACTATCATAGCGAATGGATACAGGAGGCAATGGTTTAGACCAAATAGGAGTTTCTATAAGTAAATTCATTAACCATTCAGCTTCCTTGCTACATGAAACCAAACCTACAAATTCCACAACCATGGTGGAGTATGCTATAAACATGTTTTTCTTTAAGCCCTATGAAATAGCTCATCCACCAAGATTAAATATCCAACCACTTGTGATTGTATAATCATCTCAATCAATAATGCAACTAACATATGAGAATCCTTTCAAAACTAAAGAATATCTAGTGTAGTATATACTATAATCCGTTGTCTGTTTTAAATATTTTAGAACTCTATACACTGCTTGCCAGTGTGCTTGGCTTGGGTTACTAGTATATCTACTCAACTTCCCAATAGCGAAAGCAATGTCAAGCCTAGTACTAATCATAGCATATATAAGACACCCAATAACACGAGTATATTCCAATAGGGATACTGCTCTTCTATTATTAGGATACAATCTTATGTTTAAATTAAAAAGTTGTTAACAAAAGTTTACAATTATAATATTAATTTTTTTAAAAAAATTTCTCAATATAATGTGATTAGGTCAACACTAGGCCGTTATGACTTTTGATAATTTTAATCCCCAAAATCACATCAGCAAGCCTCATGTCTTTTATATCAAAATTAGATGACAACAATGATTTAGTGAGTTTAATGCTCTTACTATCGGCTCCAAAAATTAACATGTCATTTGGATATAAAAAAATAATCACACCTTTATTTTCACTGAATTTGCTATATATAGAAATTTTCCAATCCAGGATTTTAAAGTGCGGGAAAGTTTGGGAAAGTTTTAAAACCATGTGGTTTTAAAGCCTTAATTTTATAATACTTTAAAACTATGCCGTTTTAAAGCTTTCGTGGATTTTCCCACACTTTAAAATCCCAAACAGAAAGCTCTCTCTCTCTCTCTCTATATATATATATATATATATTAATCAGATTCATGAATTTTAAATATGTTAGAAACAATCACTGTGTTGAACATTTCATGCCACTGCTTTGGAGCTTGTATAAGGCAATGCTTTGGAGCTTGTATAAGGCAATATAAAGATTTGACAAGTTTACTCCTAGCATAACAAACCCTTCTAGTTGTTTTATGCAAATTTCTTCATCTAATTCTCTATTTAGGAATGCTGTTTTTACATGCATATGATGGGTTTTAAAATGATATATTGAAGCCAAAGTAATCAAGACTCTAATAGTAGTAATTCTTGCAACAGGTGCATATGTATTAAAATAATCATGACCCTCTCTTTGCTTTAAACTTTTCAATTGTTCCATTAACTTTCTTCTTCTTTTAAAGATCCATCTAAAACTAATAGGATTAGAGTCAGGTGGTAAATCAATTAATTTCCAAGTCTTATTACCAATAATAGAGTCCATTTTGTCATTAATGGCCACTTTCTAAAAGGTAACATCTAAAGACTTCATTACCTCTTCATAGGTGAGGGGATTAGACTCTACAGTAGATGTGATCATGGTCTGTTTAGATTATGAGTTTCTTATCCCTTCTGCTAAATAGACTATAAAATTTGGTCCATGGGATATTTTAGTCTTAATTCTTTTGCTCCATCTCAATTGATTTTGCTCATTATTAGCATTACGCTTTTCACCAATTTCTATTGGTTTATCATCCTTTTGAGAATCAATACACTTTGATATAGTGGAAAATCTGAAAATTTATTTTCTTAGAGTATGGAATCTCTAAATTCCATTATAGTATTGATCTCAACAAATCTATTAGGTTCTATTACAAGAAACCTATAAGCTTTACTATGTTCAACACATCCCAAAAATATGCATTCAATGCTCCTTTCTCTTAATTTCTTTATCTTAAGTTTAGGTAATGTTACAATCGCTCGACAACCCTAAACTCTTATATAAGAAATATTAGGCTTTCTCTTTTTTCATAATTCATAAGGGGTCATTTTCGTTTCTTTTTAGGCACTTTATTCAAAACATGAAATGCAGTCAAAAGTGCTTCACCCCAAAATCCTTTACTGAGCCCAAAATTAAACAACATAACATTAATCATTTCAATTAATGTCTTATTTTTTCCTTTCCGCGATGCCATTTTATTATAGTGTATATGCAGTGCTAATTTCATGCACAATGCCAATAGATTCATAAAATTGAGGAAATGAATATTCATCTCCTTTATCACTTCTTATGCATTTAATTTCAATGTCACAAAAATTCTCAACTTCATTTTTATAAATTTTAAATTTATCGAACACTTGATCTTTAGAATGTAATAAATACATGTAACAACATTTTGAAAAATCATTAATGAATGTTACAAAATATTTTTTTACCTCCAGTAGTAGGATTTCTATGCATATCATATACATCATTATGAATTAAATACAACAAAGAAGATGTTTTTTCAACTTTTGGAAAAGGAGTTCTTGTTATTTTAGTCTGTGCACACACTTTACATTTTTCATGCATATTACCTTCATGTTTAGAAATTAATTCTAAATTAACCATATCATGGAATTTTCTAGTATTCACGTGTCCTAAATAATTATGCCAGAAAGATAATAAGTCAATCATTTAAGCAGAAGAAACATTCATTTTATTAATATTGAGTTTAAACATTCCTTTCCCAACAAAGGTACCACCCTTAGACAATACAAATTTGTTTGACTCAAATGCAAGTATGAAGCCAAACTTATTAAGAAGGCTACCGGATACAAGATTCTTCCTAAATTCAGATACACGATAAACATCAGTAAGAGTTAAGGTTTTTCCAGAAGTAAATTCTAGTTGCACATTGCATTTTCCTTTAATTGTTATAGTGGAGGAATTTCCCATGTAAAGAACACTTCCATCTTTTATTGTTTCGTAAGATATGAAAAAGCTATGATCCTTGCATACATACTTTGTTGCACGAGAATCTATCCCCCATGCATTATCATCTTAAAGAACATTGATATCGGATATCATGGCCACAAAATTTGTATTCAACCCTTCTTTCGTTTCTTAAGAAGTCGACAATCTTTATTGAAGTGGCCAGGCTTTCCGCAATGGTAGCATGTACTCTTCTTTTTCTTCTTGTTGTTTTTATTCTCTTAGGATTCATACTTTCTCTTTTGGCTGTTTTTAGGATGATTAGTATGCTTAAATTCCTTCATCTCCTCCACAACATTAATTTTAGAGGACATAGCAGCTTGTTCCCAAAGATTATTAAGTTTGAGTTCATCTTCAATACGAAGACTTTGGCCTAAGCCTTCCAGGCTAATTTCCTTTTTGCTATGTTTAAGACTTTTCTTATAGTCTTTCCAAGAGGGAGGAAGTCTATCAACAATTAAAGAAACAATAATAGACTCATCCATTTTCATGTTATGTTGGTTGAATTGATCAAGAATCTGCAAAATCTCATTATATTGTTCAAACCACAAGTCTATTTTCAATCATTTTATAATTAAAAAATTTAGGAGCCAAGAATTTCTTACTTATGGCATCTTTTATCATGTACTTAGTGTCATGGGATTATCACTTTGTGTAGCAATCCCTGCAGCACTTAGACAATTGCTAATACAAAAGTTGCTAAATAAGCCAATCGAACTTCTCAAGCTAGCTTAGCAAGAATGCTCGCGAAAAAAAAAACCTAGAGAGAAGAGAGAGCAATATAGCCAAAGAGAATTTTATTACTCGAACGAGAGAATAAAAGAGAGCTTTACAAGTATGCTTGAGTTGCTTGTGCTTGGTGTGTGATTTTGAGTAAAATGGTGGGTGTTATGCCCTATTTATAGGGAGGCTTAATTAGATCTAAAGAGTTCTATTAACTTGCACAACTTGTCTAAAAATCTATGGTCTAGAGAATTCTACAAGTCATGTGTTTAACCTAGAAAATTTCTAGATATGTACAAGTATGGAATGTTTTAGATTTTTCTAGAATCAGGCGGGGCTTGCACACTTTGGCTCATGAATTTGGGCTATCCACTACTGAGTGCATCACGGGCAATGTATTAGGCAACATATTGCTAAGCCACATTGGCTATTTAGTGTACGTCACCTTCTTTTATTGAACACACCTTGGCACACCAATTTAGCCTCCTTTGGTGGTAAATTTAAGTGGTCCGCTATATTAATCTCCAATGATTTCCATATTTCTTTTACCATGGGTGTGTTGTGGTACTGATCAAACAAAGTATCAGACGTGGCATTACAAATGGGTCCCTTGCACACGTAGTCATCTTGCTCCTACTCTGCTCTAGTTTCTACTAATGTCTCATCCTCATATTCTTAAGGCTTTGGTGTTGTGAGAACATAAACAACATAATGGCTTGTCAACAAGAAATGCAACTTTTTCTACAAATGTATAAAGTTGCCACCATCAATCCGCTCCAATTTGACAAAATCTATTGTGAATTGGCAAAGAGATGAACTTGGTGCCATCGTTGTAGAAATAATGTCTTAAAATTGTTAAGGATATATTTTTGTAGGGAATGGCAAATGTAAAGAATTACAGTAATAATGATGGAACTTTATTAGATAAAGTAATGTGTTTATAACTTTGTATGTCGAAAGAAAATAATAATAGTAATAGGTAAATTGTAGAAAATTAATGTGTACTGCAAGGGACGTTAAAAATGTCACTTTCCTCGAGGCATTATTTGGCCCCACCAATTTAGTGATGCACATGGGTTAAACATATACGCTTACAAGATATAATGAAGCACTTATTTTTTGCTTGCGTTGTGCATCGAGAAAGTAAACCTGAATACTTTTGAATGTTAAAAGCCTACTAAGAATCAATAAATTGTTCTTGCATAAAACAATATATTGGATATTTAATGTACAAATATAGAGATGATATGATGAAATTCATTTTAGAATAGGGGGCTGAGATAAGAGTGGTATAGAATCATCATTTCCATGTCTAAATGGCCTAAACATTGCCTCTATTGTAGATAAACTTCTGCCCCCATTTGTGTTGTCATCTTTCATGATACTCCTCCATTCATGGCCATTGGACCAAGATTTGATTGTAATCAATGGTCCAAATTGAACCATCACCATTTCAAACAAAATGTCACCATGAAAGGATGCATACTTTAAGTGAAAAGATACATTTTCTATATGGCACAATTAATTGGACAATAGACATGTCTTTATAATAAGACATCATTTATTTTGGAAATTATTTCAACATTCGTCTCTAATTTAAGTAGTTTTTACTTTTTAGCTTCTATTTTTACTTTATTTTGAAAAATTATTAAACAAAATTATAAGTCCAAGCTCGACCTTAGTCCGAACCTGATTCGGACCATTCAAGTTCCCTAACATGGACTTGGGCCTATGCTTGGAAAAGTTTGGCCTAGCCTATCCATTTTCCACTTGTACTATTAATATCAATAATTATTTAAGAGTGTACGTAATCTACTAATTCTATGAATAGAGGTAGGAAATGAAGCATAATCTTAGAGAACTAACACTTAAGTAAAGGAATTTCTCACAAAATGAGTTTATGATTCAATTCTTTGTTACCATTAATTTTTTACACTCCAAATATAACACATGTGGAGCACGTGATAAAAAAGAAGGTTGCTTACAAAACATAATACTCACAAAAAATCTCAAACTGAAACATCACAAATTTTATTGAAATCAATCTGAAAGTATCCATAAAACAACTCCAATACTAAACATCATCTCCCAATTCCAAATATACACAAACAAAAGCCTCCAATCGAAAGCATAACTCCCAACAAGCTACTCAATTTACAAAAAAAATAATGAGGGGTGAATCATCAACCCAATAAATTAAACCATTCCAGCACAAAGGTTATTAGGTACCAATAGTTTTGCAAGCCCTTTCTAATCAACATATAATAGAAATCATATATTTTAAAAAATAAATTATTATAACAGAAGAACATAAATTTATAACTTATTCATAGTTTCAAAAGCACAATTATTCATGGAAAACAAATCTTATAACATATATTTATGCAGAAAACGTAAGTTTAGCTCATGTACAATATAAAAAGTCAAAAGCTAGTTTAACAGAAGGAACTAATGGAGCTTGGAACATAGCTCCCATCCTAGATTTAGGGGTGGAGCCAAGGCGCACTGGATCAGCAACTATTGGTAAACAGACTTGAAATTTTATCGTCATCTTTTGTTAAAATGAATTTCAAAAGATAACAAAGACACTAACAAAGACACTATAAGACATGTAAAGGTCAAACTGAACCATCTTCAACCAGTATGGTCCATTACTTATGCTTAAGCAGACACAGACAATTTATACAACATCATTTTATCCAACATATTACTTTCTCAATCCTTGCTTTCCTAAATCTATTAGTTAATGGCAACAAGAAATCAGAATTCATATGTAGTTGATCTGCAATCTTTTGAGAATTGGGGCAAAATTTTTTATTTGCAATGGGCCATATATAACAACTAAACCTTTTCAAAATAGTTAAAAATGCAAACAATTGTAATTGTGATGATAATTAAAAAGTCTAAAAAGATTAGACACAGAGGCAAGAGATCATAGAGGCTTAAAATCAAAACAAACAGCAGATTAAATGGCAACTGAGTAGGTTCAAACACAGCATTAATTCTTTCTGCAGTAAATAGTCTGATAGCAGAAATAACCAAAGAGAAAAGTTTAAGTAGAAGTCAACAAGCCAGTGATTCATTTAAAAAGAATATCTGGTTGAAGAAAGCCCAAGATTCCATATTTTGTGCCCTAAGCGTGTCCACATTGATTGCATGGTAGTTTCTAATCGATCTCAACATGCGGTACTTAGAAAACTGTTTATGGCCCTAAAGAACTGGAAAATCAGAAAAAATTAAGAACGAGAGACTAATCATTTTAATCGCAACCAACCATACACGCTATGGAAATATAAAATTAAAACTTCAGACGCCTTGTAATAGAAAAATTTTGCACAAAAATAAAAATATTTGAAATTAAGATTTCATACTTAAGATAATTATTATAATCATCAATCTTTAGCAACCACAAGAAGAATTGAAAAACTTTTTATGCCCCAAAAAGAATGAAAAATTAGAAAAGATTTTGAGAATAAGAGACCACTGATTTCAATGGCGACAAAACTTACACACCTTGGAAATCTAAAACTGAAGTACTCGAATGAATGTACCACTTCATAGCAATTAAACAAACTGGAAACTTTAGTGCAAATGCTTTTTCAAACTCTTCAATTGCATAAGTTAGTTAGAATCAACCTTTCTCAATCTTTCAATTCACTCGTGATAACTTGATAACACAAGGAAACACTGTAAGCGAATTGTCAACTGTGACAAATTTGTTTAATTGTGGTTACCGGCAATATATATAGTGTCAATACCAAATTCCTTCCTGATCCGTGGAAGTATATCAGCCCACAAACGGTTTGCTTTGTCAGTATATATCAAGCTTCGTAGATTTTAAGAAACTGCAAGATGAAAGAACAAAAATTTTGGATAGCAACTCAGGATTCTTTATTTAAACTATGATGTCTGATAACTTGCTGATACAAAAGACACTGCCCCAGCACTTTTCACAGGAGCTAAAATCAAGCCAATCACTTCCTTTTCTGACAATTTTAATGGAGAAAGAAAAAAGAAAAAGAAAATTCTGCAAGATGTCACTTTTAATAATGTATGTTTGCGGAAGCAGAGTAAATAGTTACAAAATTACACTCTTGATTGTACAGAAATGATTGTTATTTGTTGCTAGAGTCATGGGATTATGGTCTAGTAATGTTTTCCTATTTTTTAGCTAGAGTCGTTGGCCTTTCGCTTGTATTTAAGACTTGGTGTACTCTCTCTAAATTGTAAGGTAGCAGATTTCAGATTTCAAAGTTCTCTCAATTATTCTATTCTGAAAATTCTCTCTCTCTTTCTAAAAAATTATGGTATCAGAGCCAGGTTGAGAGAGAGTGTGTGTGTGTGTGAAAAAAAAAAATACAAAGAAGCAAGTGAGAGCAAAGCAAGCTTTCAAAGTTCCAGAACAATGGCAGCTAATGGCGTGAATTCTTCATCTCAGCCCCTTCTTCCAGTTTTTAAAGGGGTGAACTACCATTTCTGGAGTCTTAAAATGAAGACTCTCTTCAAGTCTCAAGAATTATGGGACTTGGTGGAAACTGGGTTTATAGACCCGGAACTCGATGAACTCAGCCAGCAGCTACGGGAGGCTCGCAAGAAGGACTCCAAGGCACTCTTTATGATCCAGCAAGCTCTCGATGATGAAGTATTTCCTAGAATTGCCGCGGCAACCACTTCTCATCAAGCATGGGAAATTTTGAAGAAATAGTATATGGGAGACGGGAAGGTGATCTCTGTGAAATTGCAAACTCTTCGTCGTGATTTTGAAACTTTAGTTATGCAAGAGAAAGAATCAATGCAAGAGTTCTTGACTAGAGTGTCGGGAATTGCTAATCATATGAAGTCTTATGGTGAAAATGTGAGCACTGAAACTGTTGTGAGTAAGGTTTTAAGGAGTCTAACCAAAAGATTTGATCATGTTGTGGCCCCAATCGAAGAGTCAAAGGATTTGTCTGATTATTCCTTTGATGAAATGATGTGGTCTTTGCTAGCTCATGAAGACATGCTTAATCGATCAATTGTAAAGACAGAGGAGAAGGCTTTTCAGGTGAAGGGGGAGTCTTCTTACAATAAAAAATCAGAGGATTCAGGAGGCAGAGGCAGAGGCAGAGGTAGAGGTGGTTTTCGTGGTCGAGGACATGGTGGCAGAAGTAGAGGTAATGCTGGTGATTACCGTCAACAAAGAAGTGCAATTCAATGCTGATATTGTAAAAAATATGGCCATAAAGAAGTTGAATGCTGGGACAAGCAGAAAGATGAGCAAAAGAATGTCAACTTCGCAAAAAAAGTTGAGAATCAGGAAAGTAACTTGTTTATGACCCACTCTCCCATTACTGATGCTTCAAGTGATGTTTGGTTTGTTGATAGCGCATGTTCGAATCATATGTCTGGGTCAAGGTCATTGTTCAAAGATCTTGGGGATGACAAGCAAGTAAAGGTTGAGGGGAAAGGTACAGTTGCCATTAAAACTACACAAGGTAATATGAAACTTCTCCATGATGTGCAGTTTGTGCCTAGTTTAGCTCATAATTTGTTAAGTGTCCGGCAATTGATGAATATTGGATATTCAATTATGTTTGATGGTGGCTCATATGTTATTCATGATAAGAAAACTAATCAGTCTATAGTAAGTATTCCTATGACACAGAATAGAATGTTTCCCCTTGATGCTTCAAATGTTGTGAAGAATGCCTTTGCTGTCAGGGGGAGTACAGAAACTAATTTGTGGCATTTATGTTATGGGCATTTGAATGTGAATGGGTTGAGACTTTTGAGTAAAAAAAGAAATGGTTGTTGGACTACCGAAAATCAATGAACTTGTATTTTGTGAAGGATGTATTTTAGGGAAGCAGAGTAGGAACTCATTTCCTATTGGAAAATCTTGGAGAGCTTCAGATTGTTTGGAACTTGTGCATGCAGATTTGTGTGGGCCAATGAAAACTGAGTCACTAGGTGGAAGTCGGTATTTTTTATTATTTACTGATGATTATAGTCGTATGAGTTGGATTTATTTCTTGAAATTCAAATCTGAAACCTTTGAGAGTTTCAGGAAATTTAAGGCATTGGTGGAGAAGCAAAGTGGTAAGACTGTAAAAGCACTTCGCACTGATCGGAGTGGTGAATTTCTATCAAAAAATTTTGATGAATTTTGTGAGGAGAATGGTATTCGCAGGGAGCTCACAGCACCATACACACCAGAACAGAATGGCGTTGTAGAGCGGAAGAATCGAACAGTTGTAGAAATGGCCAGAAGCTTGTTAACAGCAAAGGGGCTTCTAGATCTGTTTTGGGGAGAAGCAGTTGCTACAGCAGTATATCTCCTTAACGTCTCTCCAACAAAAGCAGTTTTAAATCAAACACCTCATGAAGCATGGATGGGTAAGAAGCCTCGGGTAAGCCACTTAAAAGTCTTTGGTTGTATAGCATATGCTTTGGTTAATTTTCGTTCTAAGCTTGATAAAAAATCGAAGAAATGTATTTTCATTGGTTATAGTACTAAATCCAAGGCATATCGTCTATATAATCCTATAAGTGGCAAAGTGATAATCAGCAGGAATGTTGTGTCTAATGAAGAAGCTGGCTGGAAATGGAATGATGAGAAAGAAGGTACTGTAATTCAAGCTCTTACAGATGAAAATTTTCAGCAAATACAAGCACCATCATCTGATGTATTATCACCTTCAAGTCCACATTCATTCTCCCTCGGTAACAGCAGCAACAATAGTCCTGAAAATTCTTCATCATCTGGCTCTTCTACAGAAACGTCACCCGGGAAATTCAGAACCTTAAGGGAAATATATGATTCCTGTAATTTTGCCTTGTATACCTCTGACCCAATGTGTTTTGAAGATGCGGCAGAAGATCTAGAGTGGCAAATTGCTATGACAGAGGAGATGCAAGACATTGAGAAAAATTCTACGTGGGAGTTGGTAGATATTCCTGAAGGCAAATATGTTATCGGGCTCAAATGGGTGTTTCGAACAAAGTACAATGCTGATGGAAGCATTCAAAAGCACAAAGCACGGCTCGTGGCTAAGGGATATTCACAACAGCAAGGTATAGATTTTGAAGAAAACTTTTCTCCTGTCACTCGTTTTGAGACGGTGAGAGTTGTTTTGGCTTTAGCTGCACAATTTCAACTTCCTATATATCAATTTGATGTGAAATCCGCTTTTTTGAATGGAGCTTTAGAGGAGGAGGTTTTTGTGTCTCAGCCTCAAGGCTTTGTTATTAATGGTTGTGAGGATAAAGTGTACAGGTTGAGAAAAGCCCTTTATGGACTAAAGCAAGCTCCACGCGCATGGTAAAGCAAAATTGATTCTTTCTTTCTGAATAGCGGATTCACAAGAAGTGAAAATGAGCCCACTCTTTATTTAAAGCGGTAAGGTAATAGAGATTTTCTGGTGATCTGCCTTTATGTAGATGATATGATCTATATGGGTTCCTCAAAGTCATTAATTGATGATTTTAAGTCCAGCATGATAAAAAATTTTGAGATGACAGATTTAGGCTTACTGCAATATTATTTGGGGCTTGAAGTGAAACAAGCTGAAGATGGCATTTTTGTATGTCAAAAGAAATATGCTGCAGATCTTTTAAAGAAGTTTAACATGAGCAATTATGAAGTGGCAACCACACCAATGAACATCAATGAGAAGGTACAGCGTGAAGATGGGACTGGAAAAGCAAATCAAAGATTGTTTAGAAGTTTGGTTGGTGGATTAAATTATCTGACCCACACTAGGCCTGACATTGTTTTTCCTGTTAGTGTTGTGTCTAGATTTATGCACAATCCTACAATGCAACACTTTGGTGCAGCAAAAAGAATTCTTCGCTATGTGGCTGGAACATTTTATTTTGGCATCTGGTATTCCAAAGTTTCAAATTTCGGATTGTTTGGATTCACCGACAGTGACTGGCTGGTTGTTTGGATGATCAAAAGAGCACTTCTGGCAATATTTTCAGCTTTGGTTCTGAAGCAGTAACATGGAGTTCAAAGAAGCAGGAAACAGTAGCTTTGTCATCATCTGAAGCAGAGTATGCAGCAGCAACTTCAGCAGCACGGCAAGCTTTATGGCTCAGAAAACTCCTTGCTGATTTTGGCTATGTACAAGAGGAAGCTACTGACATATTTTGTGATAACAGGTCTACAATTGCAATGGCCAAAAACCCTGTTTTTCATTACAGAACCAAGCATATTGGTGTGCAATATCACTTCATTCGGCAGCTGTTGGCAAATGGAAAAATCATGCTGAAATTCTGTGGTACAAATGAACAAGCAGCAGACATATTTACAAAGTCTCTTCCCCAAGCTAAGCATGAGTTTTTCAGATTACAGTTGGGAATTTGCAATTTTGAATCAAGGGGGAATGTTGATTGACTAATTCAAAAGTAAGTGGCAATGTTAGAGATTTACGTGGGTTAGTGGTTAGTGAGTTGTGTTATTTGTTGCTAGAGTCATGGGATTATGGTCTAGTAATGTTTTCCTGTTTTTTAGCTAGAGTCGTTGGCCTTTCGCTTGTATTTAAGACTTGGTGTACTCTCTCTAAATTGTAAGGTAGCAGATTTCAGATTTCAAAGTTCTCTCAATTATTCTATTCTGAAAATTTTCTCTCTTTCTAACAATGATATATAGCAAACAAGCATAAGGAAATAACAATATAAATTTACATGGTTCAGCTATTGGCCTATATCATGGTCAAAGACACGAACAGGATATTTCTAAGAAATAAGAGTGTACAAATATTAAAGGAAAACATTCACTAACGACCCAAATCGCTGATATATGCTTAATTTCTCACTCACCCTAAGAACATTCAGTCTCCCAAAATTCACTCAAATGAAACTTTCACAGAATTATTAATACTTTAGCTCACTTCATGCGCTCAACAATTCAAATTTGAGGATGATATTTCTCAAAATGCAGGGCTCTATTTGGCTTGTGAAAAATCTTCCTTACCATCATCATCCTTGCCATACCAGTTGCACAGAACAATCTTCATTCTGACATGTTCCCTATTAACCCGATTACACAAGAAACCGAAACAACTGTTCTAAATTTTAATCTTTATATTTAGCCAAAATGGTGAAGAAGGTTGTGTATTTGATAATAAAAACCCAAGTTAATAAGGGGTCGGTAACAATCACAGAATCTCATCATGTGGGGAAAGCCTTCGCAACAGAAGATACTGCTTGCTTTCAAGCAATAATAAGTTCCAATTTCATAAGGTACCTTAATGGCCCTTTTAAGAATATCTGCACCAGCCTAACAATTATTCACGGAAATTCAAATTCAGAATCATATTAGTATGAGAGATGAAGTATAATAAGCGACTTGGCCAATATATATGCATTTATCACCTTGGATTTGCTTATCTTTGTCTATAGTATTAATTTTGGCGTTAACTTAATTAGCTGCGACCCACCTGAAAATGGTTTTAAATAACGAGTGAGAGTGTGAATCGAACCAATTAATAAAAAATGATGAGTGATGACAGAAGAGGCAAAAGTAAAATAACCATAAGAAGTAGAAATATACTTTTGTTATATTTAGAGCATCTTCTACTGTCAAGTTCGTTTCCTTTAGCTCTGTTTCTGTGTGTGCTCAAACTCAATGACTAAAGGCTCAAGATAATTTTATGGCCACCAATCTTTTGCAGCCACATGCAGACTTGAAAAACTGGTTGTGGCCCTATATTTTAAGCTTTGTCCCTTTAAAGAAACTGTGTGATGAAAGACCTAGAATTTTTATAACAACCAAATATTGAAAATTGGGTGAGATTTTTGATAATATGCATTAGTTCAGCAATCGAACCTTGCACAATAACAACAGATGCAGCATTTCCATTGCCAGCATAATCCCTGGTATTCCCAATGTTCTTCATAGAGTAGTCCTCGAGATCAACCTAAAAATCAAGCAAAGAGACATACAACGCATGTGGCTGGTAGCTTGCTTTTAACATCATAGTATAGCAAATTTTGACATATTTTTGCTGCTAATGGAACTTAAAGAGGTTCAATTCATTATTACTCTGTTCTTGTTTATATTCAATACGGATGTCAAAAGAAAAATGGAAAAGAAAATCTATAAATTAGATCAAGCAAGTGAATGCATGAGAATTACCTTAATCACAGCAACCCAGTAGAACGTTTAAGCAATTCTTCCATTAAACTTGTCCTTTTCATAATCATGCGCTGCTGCCTGTAAAACAACTAAGTAAAATAGAGGAGGAGAAGATATTACATTGGAGGCAAATGCCCGCAGTTATTGCACCTACTTTAAAAAGAAAAAGTTTGAGAAAGTTCAATTGTCCCAAATGAATTTTTAGATTCGTGGATTTATCAACATCAAGTTTGTAAAAAGAATAAATTTTTTCTTGGCAATTATAATTATATTATGTAGGAGCACAAAACTTACGAAAAGCCTTTTGCTTATTTCTAATCTTTTTCTATTGGATGTCGAAAATTTCTTGTATTGCTTTCCTAAAGCATAGTATATATATTGTGAAGAAGATTATTTAACTTCCCCCCTTCTTTGTTTTTTCAATACAAACAAGAGAATGTGACTATTACCGTATTTAAATATCATAAAATGTATCAATAGTTTTTCGATTCTATTAGACTAGAATCAAATTCGACAAGACTTAGATGCTTAACATAAGATAAGGAAGCGGAGAATATGAAATATATATATAAAAAAAAAAAGAAGAAGAAAGGAAGGATAAATGAAGGAGAACAACTGATTCTAAAAGGGATTATTCGTTATACTTGTCTTTGACAGTGTTAACTCCCTTAGATTGGTCAGTGAAATCAATCAGTTCAGAAACATTTTGCCTCTATTGTAACTAATCTTTTATTGCTTTAGATTTGAAGGCTTCAATGGCGTTTGATTTTTCATCTGAAATATGAATAAACCTAAATTAATTTAAAATCTGAATAAAACTTAATGTTTTAATTTAAATAGTACATTTGTTTTTTTGTCTGAATCTCTACAAATAAGTATTAAGTTGTTTGTTTTTTCAATTTTAAAAACTGAAAACATATACTTTTACATTTGTACCCTTATTAAATTTAAATATCAAATAAATAATATATATATCTCAAAGAACATAAGCACCATAATATTTTACCCTATACAAGCAAAACTACGTTCAAGTGAATACATAATGATTTTGGAATTATAATATATAAATTTTTTTAAATAAAAATAGATTATATAATTACATAAAAAAGCTTAAGAATAATAACTTTGATTACCGATAATAGGATATTCAAGAACTTGATGAGCGAAGCAAAGTGAGGAGGGAATCCATGACGGCTAAAAAAAAAAAGATGAGATTATTAGTAGGGTTAGCAAAAAAGCCTGGGCCAGCCCAACCTGCATGAATTGAGTTTGGATATAGGACAAAAAATATAAAGCCTGCATAAATTGAGCCTGTAAGAACCTAAGAAAAAGCCTAGGCTTTTAAATTTACAAATAAAAAATAAATCAAATTAAAAAATAAAAACTCAAAATATTAGATCAATAATTTTTTTATGTTAGAATTTATTATTTATTATGTTGTATTGCTAATATTTTGTATATTGGATTGGTATTCTATTATGTATTGGACAATTATTTTTTATTTAAATTTTTTTACTTTATTAAAAAATTATTTCAAAATTAATGGAAAGCACAAGACTGACCCAAGTGCCGCATGTCCAACTTAGACGGCTTATAAAGGACCTGGGCCCAAGCCCACAATTCACCAATCTAATTATTAATGGGTAAATATGTATGGATGGATTTTAGGATAGGCATGAAAAATAAATAATAAAATAAGGATATTTTTTACATTAGAAATTAGTTGGCTAATTTAGATTTTTCCATTAAAAAAAAGCCAAAAAATTTGCTTATTTATTAAGTCAAAATTATCTAAAAAGTCCCATTAATTTATAAAAACAAACATCTCTAATTAACTTAATTAATTCAGTCAAGTCACTCTAAGTCATTAAGTTAAAAAACAAACACTCTCTTCAAGTAATTGTTCATCTTCCACATCAACTTGGTCTACTCCAATCCACCATCGCTGCGATCGTTGGGTATACGTACCAGCCCTATCCATCACAAACCAAATTAAAGCGCGACTTTCCCTTGTGCCCTCTTTTAATTATTTTAGTTTCAATTTTGATTATTTTGTTTCATTCATTGTTTAATATCTATATTGCAGTCATCTAACCATTTTTTTGTCATTTAGTTATGATTAAAATATTTATTTTACGTTTAGGGGTAAAATAATCATTTTCATTCAGAGGACAAAATAGTCATTTTATCAATGTTCTGTCAAATTCTCTCGCGGTATTATAAAGGTGGTGGAGCAATGATACACTTTATAAACATTAGGTGGATTGTTGAAAAACAAAAAAATGTTTTTTATGAAGTTTGAAATATCAAGTGGTCGTAGATTTTTGTCCAATATTTAGTTAGCAGCTTTTAAATTTGAACGACAACTAAGAAACAGTAGGAATGAGAGCATTTTTTAATGAAATACTTAATTTGCAACTCAGTAAGTTGGAACGAGCATACATATTTTCTAAATGAACTACTTACTTTGCAATTTCTTTAGTTTTGGATAGCAATTCCGGAGTCTTTGTTTAAAGTATGATGTTTGATAACTTGCTGATATAAAAGACATTGCCTCCAGCACTTCTTACAGGAGCTAAAATCAATATATCCCTTGTAATACTGCATATTTGCGGCAATTTTAGTGGAGAAAGAGAAGGGGAAAAAAGAACATCTGCAAGATGTTACTTGAAATACTGCATATTTGCGGAAGCAGACTTATATAGTTACAAAATTACATTCTTGATTGTACACAAATGATAGATGGCAAAGCAGCATAAAGAAATAACAATATCATTTTACATGATTCAACTATTGGCCTGCGTATAAACGGTCAAACATGAAAAGAATTTCACTAACAAATGAGAGCGTCTAAATATTAAAGGAAAATATTCATTGACGATCCAAATCGCTGATATATGCTTAATTTCTCACTCACCTTAAGTACATTCAATCTCTCAAAATTCACCCAAATGAAACGTTCACTGGAAAGTCTTATTATTAAGGCTTAGCTTCACTTGATATGCTCCGCAATTCAAATTTGGGGATGATATTTCACAAAATAGAGGGCTCTATTTGGCTTATGAAAAATCCGCCTCACCATCATCATCCTTCCCATACCAGTTGCACTGGAAAATCTTCATTCTGACATTTTCCCTATTAACCTGATTACACGAGAAACCGAAACAATTGTTCTAAATTTTAATCTTTTCATATAGCCAAAATGGCGAAGAAGATGATCTAGTTGATAATGAAAACTGGGTTAATAAATAATTAATAGGCCGGTAATAGTCACAGCATCTCATCATGAGGGGAAAGCCTTCGCAACAGAAGATGGTGCTTGCTTTCAAGCAATAATAATTTTCCAATTTCATAAGGTAGCTTAATGGCCCTTCTAAGGTATCTGTACCGGCCTATTAGTCTCTGTAAAATTATTACGAAAACATTGGCTATTATTTATAAAATTATTACGAAAACATTGGCTAATAAGCTAAAGCTGATTCTAGAAAAAAAAAAAAAATTCCCGTAATCAAAGAGCTGTTGTCCCTGGCAAACTTATTATGGACAATATAATTGTGGGTTATGAATGTTCACATAAAATTAGATGTAAGAGAAAGGGGAAAAATGGCATGGTGGCTCTGAAGTTAGATATTAGTAAGGCTTACGATCGTCTAGAATAGGACTTTCTTATAAGGTTGATGCTAAAATTTGGATTTTCTAGCAAATGAGTTGATCTTATTTTGCGTTGTCTTACAACTTCTTCCTTTTCTATGTTAATTAATGGAGTTCCTGCAGGCAAAATATAATCCCTCAAAGAATATCTGCACCAGCCTAACGATTATTCATGGAAATTCAAATTCAGAATCATATTAGTATGAGAGATGAATTATAAAAAGCGACTTGGCCACTATATATGCATTTATCACCTTGAATTTGGTCATCTTTGTCTAGAGTATTGTTTTTGGCGTTAACTTAATTAGCTGCGACCCACCTGAAAATGGTTTTAAATAACGAGTGAGAGTGTGAATCGAACCAATTAATCAAATACGATGACAGAAGAAACAAAACTAAAATAACCACATGAAGTAGAAATATACTTTTGTTATGTTTAGAGCATCTTCTACTGTCAAGTTCTTTTCCTTCAGCTCTGTTTCTGTGTGTGCTCAAACGCAATGCCTCAAGGCTCAAGATAATTTTATGACCAGCAGCCTTTGGTAGCCATATGCAGACTTGAAAAACTGATTGTGCCTCTAAGGAACTTGAATACTAGAAAGGATTCAGGATGAGTGACTAAATATTAATTACTCAAATGAATATTTAATCACAGCAATTGCTTGTGGCTTACACTGTACTACAAAGACAAACCAACCCTTGAAGATGATACTCAACCTGATAACGCAAGGAAACACAGTCGATATATGAAGATGATTTTACAAACAAACCTGATAAAACAAGGAAACACAGTCGATATATGAAGATGATTTTACAAACAAATGAGAGCCAACAAATAATGGAAGGATAACGATTATCTCTCTCAAGAGACTTCTCAAATTTGATGAGATGTCTCTCAAAAGGGAGAGCTCTAACAATATATAAAGCCAAAAATCTAACACTGATCAAATTGGCCTGTGAACAATTAATCTTCGTCGCCATCATTCATGCCGGTTGTGGTGAACAATCTTCATTCTGACATTTGCCTTAGTAAGCTGCTTAGTATTCTTAACCTCATAACTTAAACAAAAAAAACTTTACTAAAGTTTAGTCTTTAGAGGCAAAACAGTAAAGAAGATGGTATATATTGATACTAAAAATTGACCTGAGCTATCTTGATGTCAAGATTCACAGCATCTCACGTGGGCAAAATCTTATTAACTGTAATTTAATTAAGAGAATAACTTTCCTCAACCATTACCCTTCTCAGCTTCAACGAATTATTGGCAACTAAATTCATAGGGTAGCTAATTAAATGCCCCTTTAACAGTATCTACTCCAATCTAACAATTATTTAGAAAATCTTTTTCTAAATGATAATCATGCATGGATGGCATCAAAATTTGGCTACAAAGCTTCCTGGAAAAGGCTTTACATTCTGAATGAGAGCATGAATTCAAACAATTATGATGAATGAAGAAACCAAGGCATAATACCACAAGAAGTAGAATACTTTTTCCCCAAGGCTCTGTTTCTGTTTGTGCTCAAGCCAATGGAAACCGATGGAAATGAATTTCTACGATTTAGACACATCAGCCAGAACAGGTATTCTAACAAGCAAAGTAAAACTTACCTAAATTTTAATTAAAATTTCAGTCACGAGATAATTAATAGAAGACTTTGTACGCAATGATTTATTGCGGATTACGATTGTATACCTAAATTTTAATTGACTAAATATACACAACATGGTATTAGCATTAGGTGACCGCACCAAAACTTAACGAATTGAAGTGCCTTTTCACAGTTTTTGTACAAGCTTTGAAGCTTTACCGCAGATGCTTTTTGAAGATATGAAATCCTTACCACAACAAGCGTTGAAACATTTGTGAAAAAAGAACGTTTATTAAAATACACCTTAACAATCATCAGATACTCGTCTTCAGGAAGCAATTCATCTGAAATTAACAAATTTCAAAACGCATCAACTGCTTTAAGCTCCTCAACATCAAAGAAATCTTCAATTAAATTAGAGCAGATCCGGCCATCACTATTCCTTCTACTGCCCTTTTGCTTTAGAGAACGCTTGAATTTAGAGAATGTGTGTAAGGCTTTCTTCTTCAAAGTCCAGGGATCGAACCTTGCACAATAACAACAAAGGTAGTAGTTCGATCACCAGCCTAATCCTTGGTCTCACCAATGTTCTCCACCAGTAGGAAATCAACCTAAAAAACAAGAATGAGTTGGAAAACTGTTTATGGCCCTAAAGAACTTGAAGATCAGAAAAGATTTAAGAATGAGTGACTAAACATTTTAATCAACTAAACATAAAAAACTTGAAAATCTAATATTGAAGTACTCTGAATGAATGTGCAATTGCACGAGCTGGTGACAACTAACTTTACTGCGAAGGCTCTTTCAAACCCTTGAGGATGATACCCTACATACCATGATAACCTGATAACACAAAGAAACACAATGAATATTAAAGGGTACTCTGACAAAGCAAATTTGTGCAAATTATCAACTGTGGTTACCTGCATAATACCGTCAACACCAAATTCCTTCCTCCGTTGAAGAATATGATAATATTAGTGTAGAGAAACAGAGGCTGTAAACTCAAGCACTCTTGATTCTCTCCCCAAGATTCACTAATCCGATTTGCAAGATGCTTAAAGAGATTGTCTGAGTTGTTAACAAAGAATAAAAGATTATACAAGATGATGACTGATACAGAAAACGATCAAGAGCAGAAAACAAGATTAATGAAACAATAACAGAGTAGTTTAACGTGGTTCAGTCAATCTATATTGACTTACATCCACGGGAACAAATTCATCAGCTTCATTGATTTCTTAAGGTAGCTTTACAGAGATTACAGAGCACATTACAATGAACAAGAAAGCTTTCTTCCTATCAAGCTAACTCTCTCAATAGAATGCTCTCGATCTCCCCCTCTGCAATCTGTTTCGTGCCCTGTTTTATAATGAACCCAGATTCTGAATCTGATATGCACGTGAGAAGCTTGTGCTCTAACGGTTCTTAACAACCTTCAACAGATCACGTGCGTAGCTTGTGCTTCATTAACCTTAAAACGCAAGCTTCACATGTCGTTTTTGATTGATTCCAGGCCACCAAGTCAGCTTAAGCTGTTTCACTTCTTTGATTTGCTTCACTGAGTACTCAACAACTCCACCTTGAAGTAAATCATTCCTGATGAACTTTCTCCTATTCATGTGCAATTTCAGAAACTGCACACACCAACCGAGTCCAGGCAGAATCTGAACTTGGCTGTAGGTACTACCTTTGTAAGCATGTCAGCTGGATTGCTGTCAGTATGGATCTTGACTAACGTTATTATACCTTTGGATACTTCATTCCTTATGAAGTGTAATTTCACATCAATATGTTTGGTTCTTTCATGGTGTGCTGGATTCTTACTCAGATAAATTGCACTTGAGCTGTCACAGTGGATTTCAACAGACTGCTGCAATTTTCCAAGTTCAGCTAACATGCCCTTCAACCATAGTGCTTCTTTAGCTGCCTCTGTAGCTGCAGTATATTCAGCCTCTGTTGTTGATAGGGCAACTGTATGCTGAAGACTTGCTTTCCAGTTGATTAAACATCCATCCAGCATGAACATATATCCAGTCAGGGACCTTCTTCTGTCATGGTCTCCTGCGAAATCAGAGTCCACATAACCCCATAATCCTCTATTTATGTCACATGTTTTCCTATATTGTAGTCCAAATGCCAGAGTACCCTTCAAGTACCTCATGATCCACTTGACTGCCTTCCAATGTTCTTTGCCAGGTGTTGATATATATCTACTCACAATGCTTAAAGCATGTGATATATCAGGTCTTGTTAAGACCATTGCATACATCATACACCCCACAGCATTTGCATATGGGATAGTTTTCATTTCAGCCTTTTCTTCATCTGTCTGCGGACACTGAAGTTTTGACAGCCTGAAATGTGATGCTAGTGGTGTCATGACAGGTTTGCAGTCTTGCATGCCAAAGGTATCCAGTATTTTTGTCAAATACTTCTCCTGACACAGAAATATCTTTCTTTCTCTTCTATTTCTCCTTATCTCCATGCCCAAGATCTTCTTGGCATGTCCTAAGTCTTTCATTTCAAATTCTGAGCTCAGCAGCAACTTCAAGTTTTCAATCTCATCTCTTTGATTACAGGCTACTAACATATCATCCACATACAGTAACAAATATATGTGAAGATCTGTCTTGATTTGCTTGTAATATACACAACAATCAAAGTTGCATCTGCTGAATCCATGTGAGGTTATGAATTCATCAAACCTGAGATACCACTGCCTGGGGGATTGTTTTAACCCATAAAGTGACTTTTTCAACATACACACATAGTCTGGTTTCACTGAATCTATATAACCTTCTGGCTGTGTCATAAAGATCTCTTCTTGTAGGTTGCCATGCAGAAAGGCTGTTTTGACATCGAGTTGATCAAGTTCCATGTCATGAACTGCTGTTAAAGCCAATAGGACTCTAATTGATGCATGTCTAACTACAGGTGAGAACACTTCTTTAAAGTCAGTGCCTTCCTTTTGAGTGTACCCCTTAGCTACTAGCCTAGCTTTAAATCTCTTGGGTTCAGTAGCTGTCACCCCATCTTTGATTCTATATATCCATTTACATCCCACCAATCTTCTGTTGCCAGGCTTTCTTACAAGCTCCCATGTGTTGTTCTTGTGGAGAGATGCTATTTCTTCATCCATAGCTTTCTGCCATTCAAACTTGTTTGTACTGTAAACTGCTTCTTTATAGCTCTTGGGTTCTGTTTCCTCAATATCATGTGAGGTGGCAAGTGCATAAGCAATGAGATCTGCATAGCCATATCTCTTGGGAGGTTTTATGGTTCTTCTTTCTCTATCTTTAGCTAGATGATACCCTTCGAGATGAGTTTGGCTTTGATGCTGATGATGTTCTGCTCTGTGATCATCTGAATCAGAATTGTCTCCACTTGAATCTGCAGCTTCATTTGGAGATTTCTGTAATGGATGCTCCACCTCAAGTTGGACACTGTCAGTATCTCTGTCTTGAGACTCTGCAGCTCTAATAGGATGGCTTTCATTTGACACCTCTCCTTCATTGAACACCACATCCCTGCTGATTATGCATCTGGGTGGTTTCAGATCTGAACACCACAGCTTATACCCCTTAACTCCCTCTGGATAACCTATAAACTGACCCTTTAAGGCTCTAGGTGCTAACTTCCCTTGATTTGTATGTGCATAGGCTGTACACCCAAACACTTTTAGGTTGCTGTAATTTCCAGGTTTACCAGACCATTTTTCATGAGGGGTTTTAAACTCAATGGCTGCTGAAGGACTCAGGTTAACTAGCAGACAAGCTGTAAGTAAGGTTTCTGCCCACAGCCCCTTTGGCAGCTTAGACTGTATCATCATGCATCTTACCTTATCCATTAGGGTTCGGTTCATCCTTTCAGCAAGTCCATTTTGCTGTGGTGTCAACCTTACAGTTTTGTGTCTTTCAATCCCTTCACTTGCACATAAATCATCAAACATCTTGTTACAATACTCAAGCCCATTGTCAGTTCTCAGCTTCTTCACTTTCTTCCCTGTTTGGTTTTCCACTAAGGCCTTCCACTCCTTAAACTTCCCAAACACCTGATCCTTATTTTTAAGAACAAAGACCCATACCATTCTAGAGTAATCATCAATTATAGACATGAAGAACCTATTCCCCCCTAAGGATGGAACCTGAGATGGCCCCCAAAGGTCTGAGTGTATATAATCCAGAATGTCTCTAGTTCTGTGTTGAGATGTTTTGAAACTAGACCTTGTTGATTTCCCTAGGACACAATCTTCACAAAAGACTAGTTCCCCAATCTTATCCCTACCTAGAGCACCCTGCTTCTCTAATTCTTTAAGACCCTTAATACTCATGTGTCCAAGTCTTAGATGCCATAGTCTGGCTACATCCATGTTAACTTTTGTAGACACACTAGATTCACCAGTCACCACTTCTCCATCTAAGACATAGACACCATTCCTCCTTGCCCCTTTCATGACCAGTGTTGTATTATTGAAGATTTTCAGTTCTCCATGTTCAAGCTTAATGCTACATCCCATTTGATCAAGCATCCCTAAAGAGATTAAGTTTCTTTTTAGGTCTGGTACATGTCTCACCTGCCTGATTTCTCTAATGACCCCATCATGTAGTTTCAGACTTACATTACCTATCCCAATGACTTTACACACTGCATTGTTCCCCATCATGACTTTCCCTCCATCAAATACATGATATTCAGAAAAATAATTTTGATATGGACTCATATGAAAGGTACAACCCGAGTCAAGAATCCACTTACCCTTCTGCATCTCTTCTGTTGCAACACACACATCAGCTGACTCATATCCTTCTTCCTCAACAATAGCTGCATCTCCATTTTGTTCCTTTTTTTTTGAGTTTCTTTTCTGGGCAATCCCTCTTGAAATGTCCCTCTTTGTGACATTGGAAACATTTCAGACTCTTTGGTTTGTTCTTTGGTGTTCCTTGTTTCCTCTTCTTTCCATCATTCTTGTCATTTCTTCCTTTTACAGTCAGCCCTTCTCCATGTCCTTCATTTGCTTGCTTTTCTTGTAACCCTCTTGTGTTCAAGGCGGCTTTAACCTCATCCAGTGATAGGGTTTGTCTGCCATACATGAGAGCATCAACAACATTTGAGTAGGATGGGGGTAGGGAGCTTACCAAGAGCAGAGCTTTGCCTTCATCATTCAGACCTTCATCAATCGTTTCCAAGGTGTCACATACTTTATTAAACTCATCAATGTGCTCCTCCAGAGATGACCCTTCTGCCATTTTAAGAGTGAACATCCTCTTCTTGATGTAGAGTCTGTTGGCCAGTGACTTGGTCATGTACAAGTTCTCAAGTTTTGCCCACAAATCAGCCACTGTCTTTTCTTTTGCAACTTCTCTGATGACTGAGTCACTCAGACTCAATATTATCATGCTTCTGGCTTTCTTGTCTATCTCAGCAGATTGCTCAAGGGTTTTCGATGAAGACACCTCTTTTCCTTCTTTCTTGATTGCTGGGTCAATGGCATCTCCCAGCCCCTGCGTAATCAACAATGCTTCCATTTTAACCTTCCACATGTTGAAATCATTCTTTCCGTTAAACTTTTCAAGATCAACTCTTGATGCAGCCATACTTGAATCTGATCAGTTAACCCTGCTCTGATACCAATTGTAGAGAAACAGAGGCTGTAAACTCAAGCACTCTTGATTCTCTCCCCAAGATTCACTAATCCGATTTGCAAGATGCTTAAAGAGATTGTCTGAGTTGTTAACAAAGAATAAAAGATTATACAAGATGATGACTGATACAGAAAACGATCAAGAGCAGAAAACAAGATTAATGAAACAATAACAGAGTAGTTTAACGTGGTTCAGTCAATCTATATTGACTTACATCCACGGGAACAAATTCATCAGCTTCATTGATTTCTTAAGGTAGCTTTACAGAGATTACAGAGCACATTACAATGAACAAGAAAGCTTTCTTCCTATCAAGCTAACTCTCTCAATAGAATGCTCTCGATCTCCCCCTCTGCAATCTGTTTCGTGCCCTGTTTTATAATGAACCCAGATTCTGAATCTGATATGCACGTGAGAAGCTTGTGCTCTAACGGTTCTTAACAACCTTCAACAGATCACGTGCGTAGCTTGTGCTTCATTAACCTTAAAACGCAAGCTTCACATGTCGTTTTTGATTGATTCCAGGCCACCAAGTCAGCTTAAGCTGTTTCACTTCTTTGATTTGCTTCACTGAGTACTCAACAATTAGCATAATTCAATATGTTTATTTTGGATAAACCGATCAAAGAATGATAATCTTAGCACCTTAACATTATCACAAAATAATCATCATGTCTTTCAGGCAGCTATCCATCCTCAATTGAAACGGAGCCAGACCTGGCCATCACTTTCTTCTTCAAAGTCCAGCAACCAACCGTTGCACAATAACCACAGTGATAGTAGTTCCATCGGCAGCCTAATCCTTGGTTACTCCAATGTTCTCCCTAGGGTCTGCAAAGTCAACCTAAAAATAAAATAAAAATGCAATGCAGGTGTAAATGAAAATTCTATAAATTAAATAAAATAAAAATACACTGCTTTAGCTTGAGTTTGCTTTAACATCATAGTATCAGCAAAATTTGATATATCTTTACTTCTCTATGGTTCAATTATTTACTTCTCTGTTCGTGTTTATACACAACACAGATGTCAATAGAAGAAGATGGAATGAAATTCTATAAAATAAAGCAAGGGAATTACCAGCTGAACATTTTAGCAATCCTTTCACTAAACTTGTCCTTTTCATAGTCTTGCTTTGCTGCCTGCATCATTAGATTCAAATTAGTATGGACCTGTGAATTGCTAATGTAGTTCCGACATTTCCTCGAATCCCTGTTCGACAAAATTACACTGGTACAAAATAAAACAAAATGGGCTAATGTGGTAAAAAAAGTTGCACAATTACTATACCCATCTCACAAATCTAAAGAATTAATGTCACACGAATTATATATATAAAAAATACGACCATCATTTTAAAAGATAAATTAAATTAACGGTTTAAGTAAATAGTTATAATCCATATGAAAATCAAAACATCAGAAAATATTGCATATTCCTATGAGACATTGACAAAATATAGAATTTTAATTTTAAAAATAACAAATATTATTAATTTCATTACAAATTACAACAACGTAAATCGGAGGAGGAGCAACTACCGGCGAGTGATGGTAATTACAGCCGCATGATGTGGGGAATGTAAGATATCTTATACCAGTCATCTCCTTCCCCCGCTCTGCAACGTTCTTCTAGAATAGGACAACCATAAATCTTTAGGAACCGCAGTGTTCTCGTTTCAAGAAGGTAATCCGGCAACATCTTTAATTTGGGGCAACCACAAATCAGCAAGGAAGAAAGAAGTGGTATGCCCGTTGTCCTGTGGTCTTCTAGAATGGGCAGTTCTTCCATAATTGGACATTCATTAATCTCCAATTTCTGTAGTGTCGTAGTTTGAAAAAGATAATTCGGCAGCACCTTTAATTTAGGGCAAGACCTAATTTCCAAGGAAGAAAGACATGGCATGATGGAGATGTTTTTCTTTCTTGTAACCCTGGAATACCACACTTCCAATTTTTTCATTCCCTCAATTATGAGTGATTTCAATTTGGGGAAGGCAATAGCTGATGAAGATGGGTAATCATCACTTTCTATTCCCCAAAATTCATTACCCACTCTTTTTACACTTGTAACATCCCAAATCCAACACGTGCGGAGCACGCAATAAAGGAGGTTACTATTAAATCAAAATCCTTACACAAAAATCTCAAACTGAATACCTCAAAATTTTTTATCAAATAATACTACAAATCCATGTGTCTAACACTAAATAATCTTTCTCGAAGACATAAATATAACAAAAGTCTCATAACTACCCAATTACAAGTTCATAGAATAAATAAACTTGAAAGAAACATGAGTTTTTCTTCTCTTATTCAACTAGCAAAAGGAATCAAATCTCTATTTCCAATGATAAGCACACCGCTCAACAAGGTACTTAATCTGCAAAAGGTAATGATAAGGGGTGTGCTGTCAACTCGTTAAGTAAAACCATTCCCAACACACTAGGGTTATCATGTACCAAGAAAATATTGTAAGCCCTCTTTTACTAAAACATATATTATAATTCATAAATTTCCTAAAACAACATATTATAATAAGATAACATAAATTCATAGTAATTCAGAATATCAAAACATAGCTAAGTATAAAAGCAAATCGTATAACACATACACAGAAAATAAAAGGTTAGCTCATATCATATAGTGTCACCTATACTCCCGGTGACCCGACCAGAAACATAATCAGAATCAGTATATTGTGTGCACACTAAAAAAAAAAATCCAATACTGGTCCAGAACATATACATATATCGTATTGTACGATCAGAATTAAAATCAGAATAACTATGGATAATGAGCCAAAACATTCAAATTAGTTTTTCTTATGCAATGACTTGTTCGTGGTACTTTGCACTGTATGTCGCACTTCGTGGCACTTTGGCCCTTGAGAGATGACCCCCGTACAATCATAAATAATTTAAATCGTATATGAACACAAAACATTCGTATCAGATTTATAAATGTCCATAACCATAATTTAGGCTTCCAAAATATTTTATAGGCAAAATTATAAAGGTAACCATGTAACAAATAAAATACATATTCAAAAGCATTTATATTATTTTGTTAAAAAGAAGAAATAATTTTGAAAACATTTACATAAACTAATTTTGTTATTAAAATCAATTAATCTTTTAAGTAGTACAAAAACACTTATAATAATATCAAAATAATTATCTATATCCAGTACATTAGGAATGAAGTTAATTACCTTGATAAAAGAACTAATTTAACAAACCTCTAAGTCTTTAAGAGCCTCAAACACCTCAAACACCTTAAATAAATACAAGATATAACTATTAGTAACTTATTCTAAGAACCTAATTTTCTAATTCATACCCATACAAGTCTGATTCTTGAAATTTTAACTCGTAGTCTAAAAATCAGAATGACATAATATTTTACAGAACTATTCTGAACATCCATGGGTATCTTATGTAAAATTTTCAAGAAGATCTTATACCAAAAACATTTTAAAACTATTTGTTTCTTGACAAATTCGAAACTATTTCACAGTGCCTTAACTGAACAAAGCAGGTTCCAAGATTTTTATAAAATCAGAAATAAGTCAAAAAATTATGAAATTAAAACTGTGAATACTAGACACATATATTAATCTCTTTTTAAAATTTCAGAATTTTTCAAATTCACTTGGTGGTACAAATAATTTTGTGAATCTGGTCATTCTGCTGGAATCGTAGTTTTCTAATGCAACAGTGTCAGTTTAAAAAATCCATATAAAATTAAAACGAAGTCAAATCTTATGAAACAAAATTTATTCAATAAGCCCCACATGTCTAGTTTTCAGAAGATAAGGTTCGTCTTAGGAATATTTAATAAAATATGTGTTTAATTTTGAGATATTCATAACTGTCCAGTGAGTTCATTGCATCATGGGTTAATTAACAAGACTCAATAATAAATCAAAACTCTAAACACATCCAAAATCATGCATAATAGTCTGTAACATTCTAAAATCATATCAATAAAACCTCTAAATAGAGCACAATCAGAGGAAATCAAATAGATCATAGAGAGAGTAAAACTTACCAATAGCCAAAACTCTCTCTCCAGCAGAGAAAATAAAAGAAAGCGTTGTGGAATAAGGGTTATGGAAGGGGAAAAAGTATGAATTTATAGGAAACCTTAAGAAACCCTATTAATTTATGAAAAGGTAAGTCTTTTCCAAAATTAACCCATGAATAATCCTTATTAATAAGGATAATATTGCCTTTTATAAATCTCCATAAACAAAATTTCCATAATTTAAAATTGTGGAAATATTTTGCGTTACATAATTTGTCTAACTTAGCGCAAACGAAGCTATTGCCCTTATAAGTCCTTGACAAAGGCAGTGTCAGGGGGATCCAACTCCTTTCAGTCTAGTTACAGCAAAGATGATGGAGGAAATTGTTCTCAAACTACTTCCACATATGGGTCCCATACGTGGAATGTGTTCAACAATGTAGCATACATGTTGTTCTTGCAATGTGTGACAAAGCACGCTGACAAGCTAAAACAAACAGGGGAGTCTAAGGTATAGGCAATGTGTAATTTTTTCACTTTTACCATCATAGTTGGCGCGCGAGTTTAAATTTATTAGATTAAGCTGGCAATCATCATGCCTGAACTTGCAGATAATCAGTAAGGAAGGCGGTTTGCTTTTAAAAGATAACTTTGAAGGAGGGGCAGCATGGGAATTCGAAGTCGGTTCACATTCTATGGTTTTTCCTATCATAGTTGAGCATCTGAATCCATCTCGGCAGCTACTCATAGAGTAGTAACTGCCCTCTTTTTTCCAGTAAAAATTGTTTGGTTTGAATAAATGTTCATATAGCTGGTCTTGTTGACAAATGTTTTATGAGGAACGGGTTTTCTTTTTGGAAATAGCTAACTTAAACAGGGGATTGGGGTTAACTATCTTGAAGGGACCGATGGAAGCAAGGAATGACGAGGTCTGGGCATGCTTTGCAGTAGAGTTACCATTTAAAGGCAATGTTGCTGTAACAAATGAACTATAATTTCCTAGTAAATGTATCCTAACCGTGCACGTGTGAGCTATGGTCCAGTCAGCATTGTCGGTTAAGGGTATATGCCATCTCAGCAAAGTAGTTAAGCATGTGTTTCTTTTGATTCTGTTATAGTTGTTAATCTTACTTTAATTATGTTTTCGTGTATTGCAGTCAACTTTTATAAATACAGCTGTGGTCATCAGTTGTAATGTGAGAGTGAATAAAAAAAAAAAGAGAAAGAATCCCGAATATTCTATTCTATTTTCTCATCAATTTTCTTATCTTCCAAAAAAAATTATCAGTTCAGTTTAAGTTTTTAACATGGTATCAGAGCCATACAGAGCAAGTTCTATTAATCAGCAAACAATATCTAGAAATTCAATAGCAACAGATGCAAATCAACATACTCAAATCACTTTTTCTTTTAACACTCAAATCAAACTCGATCACTCTAATTACTTGTTATGGTGTTCGCAAGTCTTAGCTTCAATTAGAGGCAACAGGTTGGAAGGATTCATCAATGGAACAAAACCAGCACCTGAAGAGCACATTCTTGTTATTAGAGTTGATGGATCTAACCATCAAATTGATAATCCTGAATATCAGAATTGGAGATCACAAGATCATACTCTACTTGGATGGTTATTGTCATCCATTAGTGAACGTACACTCAGTCTTGTTATCAATTGTGCAAGCTCACTCGATGTTTGGAAAACTTTAGAGAGGAAATTTGGAGTTTAATCTGAGGCTAGGGTTCTTCAACTTAGATAGGAATTGAATACTCTTAGAAAGGAGTCATTAAGTGTTAAAAATTACTGTATCAAAATGAAATCAATTGCTGACAAACTTGCTAGTGCTGGAAGTCCAACTACAAAGAAAGATCTCATACTGACAATTCTAAATGGACTAGGACCAGGGTATCATGATATTGCTACTTTTATTACTGGCTCTAAAATGGAATATGATGATGCATATGCTCTATTGCTTACACATGAAACCAGATTAGAGCAAGAACAGGATCATAAAAGTGTATTCAATGCAAACTATGCCTATACTAATGCATACTATCCAAGGGCATTTTATGCTCATCCTAGAGGACTATTTTGGCAGAGGACATCAATTATCCACTGTGGATGTACAATGGAAATTTAAGAGGTGGATATGGTAAGGGACAACCAGTTGGTCAAAGTAATAGTCTGAATGCTTTCCAAACACCAAGAATTCCATCTCAGTTTACCAAAAGTGAATTTCCGGGTGTTAATGCATAACAAGCCATTCATGGTAAAGTAAAAGAGATGTCTTGTCAGATTTGCTTTAAGCCTGGTCACACTACTGACATTTGTTGGCATAGATTTGCTGAAGATTATGTACTTGTACCAAGAAATTTTGGAAGGGGCAAAGGGCCAAGATCAGCTTATCTTGCTAATTTTGATAGTTCTACTTCTTACTAGAGCTGGCAAAATTTAACACGACCCGATTACCCGACACGAATAAATGGGTATGGGTCGTCAAATTCGACACGATTATTAAATGGGTTGGGTTCGGGTTGACACGAATTTTTTCCGTGTCGGGTTAGGGTTAAAGTTCTTGACCCATTTACCCGAACAATGACACGATTATATTTTCTATTTTAAATTAATTTTTAGGTTTTTGTTATTAAAACTCAAATATTAAACATGATTCTCTTTTTTTAATTTTTTTTGAAAGACAGACATATACATAGTGTTTTATTTATAAAATTTTATATAAATTTAAAACTTTAATAGTGTAAATGTGTAAAATATTGATACACATGTATACTTGATGATATCAATATATAATATTATTTACATATATATAATTTAAACTTTAAATAGTATAAATGTGTAATAGTTTGGAGGGTGTGTGTGTAACGTTTATTAAATATATAGATATTAAACTGGTTATTGGGTAACCCGTTTATTTTCCGTGTCGGGTTTGGGTCTCAATATTTTGGCACGATTATTAAATGGGTCGTGTTTGGGTCGACCTAAATTTAACACGACACGAAGCTGACACGACACGAACACGACCCGGTGACCCGTTTTGCCAGCTCTACTTCTTACCATGGTTATGAAGATCATGATAGTTGCAGCTATATACCATCAAGTTTTTTATCCAGCTTCTGGAATTAATGACTACTCTGGAATTGATGCTTATGTACCTGGAGCTACCTTTTTAGCCAATTATAAGGGAGCTATTGATGATGGTTGGTACTTGGATAGTGGAGCAACTCACCATCTGACAAACAACATAGACAATATGACACTTAGAGAAGAATATAAAGGTACTGATCAGCTCTTTATTGGAAATGGTAAAGGCTTATCTATCTCTCATGTTGGGCGTGCATTTTTGACACTTAAAGCTTCAAGTCACACACCCACACACACGACCATAACACTTAAAGATATGTTACTAGTTCCTTCAATTACCAAAAATCTGTTGAGCATTTCAAAACTCACATCTGATAACCCTCTTTCTGTTGAATTTTGTGGAAATATCTGTCTTATGAAAGACATAAAAGGTCAAGTTCTTCTGCAAGGCCTTGCTGAGAAAGGTCTTAACAAGCTGCTGTTGAAATCTGATCTTCTATTCTCATCACCTATTTCTCATCTATCTTTCTTTCAATTGAATAAACCAGTTTCTATGCTGTCATTTTCAAATGTGTCTTCTATCTTTCAAACTTGTAATGTTTTTGCCAAAACATGTTATCATTCTGTTTCAAAGGGCTGTAACCAAAAACCTGATGAAATGACTCTGCTGCGTAGAAAATTTGGTCATCCAAATCAAATAATATTGATGCATTTACTTAAAACTTGTAAATAATTTAAAGTCTCTCAGAAAGCATCTATGTATTCATTGTGTGAAGCCTGTCAGTTAGGGAAAATTCGCAAATAACATTTTCCACCAACAGAAATTAAAACCACAGAAGTGTTAGAACTGATACACACTAATCTTTGGGGACCCTTACCAACTGTGTCCAGAAATGGATTCAGATATTACACCAGTTTTGTTAATGATTATAGTAGATATACCAGGATTTACCCATTAAAATTCAAGTAAGAGCATTTGAAGTGTTCAAATTGTTTAAGCTTCAAGTAGAAAATCAGTTCAACACAACAGCAAGATGTTACAATCTGACTGGAGGGAGAATATAGAGTGTTTACTAATTTTCTAAATCAAAATGGGATCATTTTTAGACACTCATGTCCATATACTCATCATCAAAATGGTTTGGTGGAAAGAAAACACAGGCATATAGTTGAACCAGGATTAACTCTCTTAGCTCAAACCAATCTTCCCTTTAGATTTTGGTTGGATGCTTGCCATACAGCAGTATTTCATATAAATAGGCTTCCAACATCTATACTGAGGTTTGCATCTCCTTATGAAAAGTTATTTAGGCATAAACCAAATTATACTTTTCTGAAATGCTTTGGTTGTCTTTGTTATCCATATATGAGAGACTTTAACAAATACAAGTTTGATTTTCACACAAGTAAATATATCTTCATTGGCTACAGCTCAACATATAAAGGCTACAAATGCCTAACAAGTTCAAGTCAAGTCCATACTCTCAGACATGTTGTGTTTAATGAAAATGTGTTTCCATATTCTACAAACAGTATCTTTGCTTCATCTGAGAACATCACAAAACCTGAAACACCAGTGTCAAACTTCACTCAACAGCAAATATATCATTTATCCACTTTACCCTTACATAGTGGCAGCTTTGAAGATACCAACTCAGCAGGATCAGTAGAGAATCAACAAATACCTTATGCATCTGTACAAGCAGATACTCTGCCTCAATATGAGCAATCTGATCATTCCCTATCAGAATCATCATCATCTCATTTACATTCACAAAGTCCTAAATCACCTTAAACACAAACTGAACCACAACTAACCATTCCACAGACCATAGAACAAACTCAAAACAGAAAATCTATTCCCTAACAGCCTTCTCATAAAATGATCACCAGATCAAAATTTTCCATCTTTAAACCAAAACTATACACTGCCATCTTAACCAATTCAGAACCTAACACAGTCCAAGAAGCTCTTAATGATCAAAACTGGCATCAAGCCATGAGAGATGAGTATGAAGCCTTGATAAAAAATGAGACTTGGTCATTAGTACCACCTTCTGCTGAGTACAAAATTGTTGGTAATAAATGGGTGTTCAGGGTTAAACAAAACTCTGATGGTAGCATAGCTAAATACAAAGCCAGGTTGGTTGCTAAAGGATTTCAGCAAACTGAAGGTGTCGATTACTTTGAGACCTTTAGTCCTATTGTCAAGGCATGTACAGTGAGGGTTGTATTGAGTTTGGCCATAATGAATAAGTGGGTGATAAGACAAGTAGATGTGAACAATGCTTTCCTAAATGGAGAGCCAACTGAAGATGTCTACATGTGCCAACCTGAGGGATTTATTAATTAGCAAAGGCCAAATCATGTTTGTAAACTGAAGAAGGCATTGTATGGACTGAAGCAAGCTCCTAGAGCTTGGTATGAGAAGTTGAAGGATTGCTTGGTTACAAATTGGAAGTTTCAAAACTCTAAAGCTGATACATCTCTCTTCTTTAAGGAGATACAAGGATCAATGATTCTAATTTTGATATATGTTGATGATATCTTAATCACTGGTCCTAATACTGAAGAGTTGGAAAGATTTATTTATGATTTTAGCAGAATCTTTGCTCTAAAGGACTTGGGAATGTTGTCATACTTTCTTGGAATAGAAGCCTCTTATTCCAAGGATGATATTTATCTATCACAAAAGAAATATATTAGAGATCTGCTGAATAAAGTTATTATGTTGGAATGTAAGGGCTGTGATACTCCAATGGTTATAGGATCCAAACTTCAGAAAGAAGCTAAAGGTCATCTAGGGCAGTACATTGAAGATGCAACCAGTTACAAAAGCATTGTTGGAGGTTTACAATATTTAGTTTTGACTAGACCAGAAATTGCATTTGCAGTACATAAACTGAGTCATATGTATCAGCTCCAACACTTCAACATGGTTTAGCCTGCAAAAGAGTTCTTAGATACCTGAAGGAAACTGAAAATTTTGGTTTGAGATTCTCAGCTGAGGGAGAAATGAAGATTACAAGGTATACTGATGCAGACTGGGCTTGTGATGTTGATGATAAGAAGTCAATAGGTGCATATTGTATTTACTTGGGAAACAACTTAATATCTTGGTCTTCAAAGAAGCAATCAGTTGTCACAACATCAAGTGCAGAAAGTGAATACAGAGCCCTTGCCTCTGTCAGTGCAGAAATCACTTGGATTCAGTCTTTATTCAGTGAGCTCAGAATCAAATGCACATAAGTACCTATAATTTGGTGTGATGATGTGCCATAGAGTTGACAAAGAACTCTGTCTATCATTCAAGAACCAAACATATCGAGTTGGATATGCATTTTATACGAGACAAGGTGCTTGCAAAGGAGCTTAAAATTAGTTGCATTCCAAGTAATGAACACATTGCAGACATCTTAATAAAGCCTCTGACTTTCACTCACTTTAATTACTTTAGAAGCAAACTCAATGTGCATCCATGCCCCTTGAGTTTGAGGGGGGCTGTTAAGGCAGCACACTGAGCACGTGTGAGCTATGGTCCAGTCAGCATTGTTGGTTAATTAAGGGTATATGCCAGCTCAGCAAAGTAGTTAAGCATGCATTTCTTTTGATTCTGTTATAGTTGTTAATCTTGCTTTATTTCTGTTTTCGTGTATTGCAGTCAAGTTGTATAAATACAGCTGTGGTCATCAGTTGTAATGTCAGATTGAATTAAAAAAAAAAAGAGAAAGAATCTAGAATATTCTATTCCATTTTCTCATCAATTTTTTTAGCTTCCAAACAAAATTATCAGTTCAGTTTAAGCTTTTTAACACTGGTTGAGTAGTCAAATCCCTCTATGGTCTGTTTACATGGCCATTTGATGATTTTCACTTAGCAAGAAAATGAAAGATGTATACACAGCCGATTAGAGCAGTTTAAATATGTGACGTACATCAAGAAACTGAAAACACGCTGTTAGTTCACAATTTAAAACTTTCTTTCTTTTCAAATGGGTGGTTCTTGTTCGTATGCCAGGGAGTCGGCATCTATAGATATATTATCAAAATGCTGCAAGTTGTATAGTTATTTTATTTTATTTTTAATTTTATAGTATTTAAACTTTTCTTCTAGCAGGCATAGACCAGGTAAATCCCCTTCAAATTTTATACATAAAGCTAGTATCTAGGAATATACTAGCTGCAGTAAGAACACGAGTGACTTCTGCACAGCAAAGCAAGAGAACTTAAAATGATTGACTTCTGTCAATTTCGGCAAGGATTATGTTCTTAAGATTTAAGAGAACAAGCCTTTTTGTTTATGGAAAAACCTACCTTTAGTTGAAATGGAAATAATTTTTTGTCGTTCTCCTGTCCGTAGATGTTGCAGTCTACTCTGTCCTAAGTTTGTAACCCAATGTTATCTGATACTGTATGCTTCAATAATAAATTGCAGGCTATTTATTTAAACTCCTTTTCGTATTAAAAATCTTTGTACACTCATTGTATGTTTCATAAATAGGCTAACAGGGATGTAGCCAGGATGGAAATATTTATGTCACTTGTTTGTCTTTTGGAGCAAACTGTGAGGGGCGACACATTGGTAAATGCTTTTGGATAATAACAGAGTGATGGTTCATCACTCTTTTCCCCAAGCCACTTCTATAGCTGCAACTAGTAGGCCGAGTAGTTTACACTGAGCCACCTGCTACTAATACATTTCTGGGCTGGACATGTTAAGAGCAAGCTCATGTGGCGTTGCTTGCCATGACTGACATGGTTCCAGTCAGTCATGGCAAATTATGACTAGTCTCACTTTTTTAGGGAGTGAAAATTTCATTTTGGTAGTTGTGTCAGCTCCTTAAGAACTTTTAAATGTATGTTTCTTTCAGAGATGTATATTTGAATGTTATCTAATGCTTTCTTAAATTATTTAGCTGCGGAAGATGATTATTGAAGAGGTTATTTTTAAGTGCTAAGTTTACAGGCAGAGAAGGGTTGCATAATAGAGTGTTTTGTGGTTCAAAAATGTGTAGAGCATCTGGGATATGAAATGAAGGTATTAAGGTGTTTTGTTTTCTTAATTGGTATCTTCTTGGATTACGGATTTCACTTCTATTGCGTGACAACTGCAATCGTGTGCTTCTTCATTTCTCATTTTTCTTTCGTTGTGTTTCTCAAGTGTTTTTGTTAAACGTCTCAAATTGTGACACTTAATGGATAAGTTAGGAACATTACAAGACAACTTAGGACGGGTAATAAAAACATTGAAAATATGGTAACATATATGTTTGCTAATATCATGTACTTGAAATTCTTTTAAAGAGAAGTTTTGCATCTTGTTATGGCGCACACAACATCCGAAAAGGTACATCCAGTCAAGGGGACATACAAGCCTTACCCCTTGTGATCCGAAAAAAATTCTAGAAAACAATTTAAAAGGATTAAATCTTTAATAACAGAGACACTTTCTGCATGGTTGGTCTGTATTTTGAACTCCCACCTGAGCATGAAGTGGCAACTCTCATGATCGATATCAAAGTTGGAGCAATTGAGGGTGAAAGGTAGAAAGCAGGCATTTACTAGTACTGTAAGTTGGGTGATATACACCAACACTGTTTGGTAATTACCATTTTTTGTTTCTGTAATTGAGGGTGTTGGACTGTAGTGCTTTGAGTCCGTCAACACGTGGCACCAATCTTTTTGTTAAATTTCAAAAGATTTTCATTACGCATCTGAAGTGTTTCTTTCATTTTCAACATTTTTGTTACGCATTGTGAATCTTTAAGATACCTGATGATTCATATAAAAATTTAGTAGCTGCAAATTATATTTGCTCTTTGGAAAATACGGATTTGAACTAGACCATGTCAAAATAACTACAAAAATATAGCTAGTTAATTACTGAGATATCTATAATTTAGTACTAGAATATAGTTAGTTACTGAGTCTATCCTAATTCCGAATTTTAAACATATTGACGTTTTCACAGATATGTACATAATTTTGAAATTAGTTACTGAGTCTATCCTAATTCCGAATTTTAAAAATATTTACGTTTTCACAGATATGTACATAATTTTGAAAAAATGATCAAAGTCTAATGTGTTGTTTCAATTATATACTCATTACTCCCCTAAATATATGTACCCAAACTATAAAAATACACAGTTCCTAATGATCATAATTAAGATCCTTATTTTAAAACACTCAAAACTAAAATTTTATGTCTTTGCAAAGAGCGTCAAATATTTCCGATATATACGTCTTTATTATCCTACACATTCAAAATTAAATGTCAACAAAATTTCTTTGCCATCAAAAAGATTAACTCTTATGTCTCGTTTTTTTTTTTTTTTAATGTCTTTACTATTTGACCCATGATGCGATAAAATCCATTATCAATCACTAAAATATTTCTTAAGCTAAAATATAAAACATACAAAAATGTTGACAGCTAACACAAGTGGCCCGAGAATTTTAATGAATTTTGAAACTCGAGGAGGAAACAATTAATTTTGACAAACAGTTGTAGGGTTTTGATCACATTCCCTCGCTAGTTTTGCTCCTAAGTTTAAAATTCTTGACCGGCATCACTAAGTAACAAGCAACATATATAATATTTTCAACATATTTCTATATTAATTCCACATAATTCGTATTAAGCGAAAGAGATTGTTAAATAACATTACAACCTAAGTTGCAAATCTCCTCTTTCTCTTCATGTTTTCATCTGGTTCCTAAATATATCTACCTAGAAATATGAAAATTAGAGTACTTAATGATCATTATTAAGATCCTTATTTTAAAACACTCATAACTAAATTTATTGTGCTTCCTAAGTATATCAAATATTTCAAAAGTAATGCAACGCATTCTAACATCTACGTTTCAATTTAAATCGCAATTGATGCGGCATTCATTCATTGGATGGTGGTTAAGTAATTTTATAAATTACAAAACCCATCATTCAATAGATAGAGTGGCAATAATATTAGGACTTCAGTTGAGACTCAAATATTATAATCTCTAACAATATTGATATTTCAGATATACACATCTTTATGGCCATTTTTAATTAGATATGTAGATGCGTACGTCTTTTGGCGCTAACCTTTGTTATCAAGTTTGCTGATGTGGAACTGAAGTGGGACCCATCTTCTGAGTTGGTTTAGGATGTAAATTTAACTCAACGAACTTTGACTAAGTTGGGCTAAAGCTGTGTATAATGTGATTAGTTAACGAGTGAACATATGCTCATTCGTAAATTAAGCTTGAATCCAATCTTAAATTAATCTGAAGTTATTTCTCTCGTAGTGGAAGCAAGACTAAGGGATATGTTTAAGTTGGGGTAGGGGACGGGTGGGTGCAACGTAAGTATGTAACTAAAAACTAGAAAATAAAAGTGAGAGAGAGAGCACAATGCTCATTCTTATTTCATGAAGCAGTACGTAGTTAATTTTGTCTTAGATCTGATTTATAAATTTTTTCTTTTACTTATTTAAGAGCCTGTTTCTTGAGTGCTATGTTTTTATTAAGAAGTAAAGCTTATTACTTCTCTCTCTAATTGATTTTATCTTTTCTTTTCTTTCTTAATAAAAGCCCTTGCTTTGGCAGGGTTCATCTAATTAAAAAAAAAAAAACTCTGAATTTGATTTACTTTCTTCTGATTTTTAGACTCATTTGTTAATGATCTTGATTAGGTTTGACATATTGGTCAATGATCAATTGATCTAGGGGTTTGATTGAATAAATTTGGGCTGATTCCTTCATAAATACAAACGTTAAGCTTGGATCCTCTCTCGACAATTGTGAACTTAAGAATTTATTGAACAATATTTTAATACGTGTACATTCTAATTCATGTAAGGTCACAATCCTTTTTCTTTATTATTATTGTTCATTAACTAATAAGGATATATTCGTGTTTGTAATTGTGAAAGTTTAAATTAGTAGAGAATATTCTTCTGAAATTAATTGAATACATAAGGTGCCATTCAAAGATTTTGTACTTTATTTATGATTCAACATTGTAACCACTTTAATTTGTTAATAATTAAACCACAATTGTATGAGATGAGGGTGACTTTATTCATAAAATGAAAAAGATACATGAAGTTTATAAACCTTACCCCTCATGATGTGGAAAAAGTTGGGAAAATATGGGATGAACCAATTACTTAGAAAAATAGACAATTCATAAGCCGGACTAAATCTTTAACAATTGAGACACTTTCTGCATGGTTGGTCGAGATTCTGGACTCTCATGTAAACATGATATGGAAACTTCCATGATTGAAATCAATTTATCCCGAACATTGCGCGATGGAGCTGGAAGTCGTGGGTCCAACATTTCATCAAGCGCTATGTTCAAATTCGATGATGATGAAGAGTAAATTGAGGAAATAAAATCTCTCGGATGCTTTCCCTTTATCACTTCCAATGCTAACACTCCAAAGCTGTACACATCGCACTTTTCTGTAACTTTCATTGTGTATTCAAGCTCTGAAGGGAAAAACAAATAAGAATTACTTTTGTTTTTTAACTTGTAATCTAGTAAGCTCTTATTTGTATACTTCACAAGTTTGAATAAAATACATACCTGGTGCAATATATCCATACCTGCCTGCAAGTTCTGTCTTATTGGACGAGTCTGGCTTGAGAAACTTGGCAATTCCAAAATCTGAAATATGGGCTTCATACTCTAAATTTAACAGCACATTCCCGCTTGATATGTCTCGATGAACAATTGGTGGAAAGCAATCACTGTGCATGTATGACAATGCATCAGCTACACCTTTTATCACACTCATTCTCTTTGCCCAACCAAATTCCTCTGCTGTTGCATCATTACTCAGGATCATGGCCAAGCTACCCATTTCAAGATATTCATAAACTACAAATGAGTGAAGAGCATGTGAACAAAAGCCATAAAATTTCACAATGTTGCGATGTCGTATCTCTGTCAATGCCTTAACTTCATTCAAGAACTCTTGCTGACATGATATCTCACTTGGGAGTGGCGAATGAAATTTCTTGACGGCAGCGATTTCTCCAGATGCTAGCTCAGCTTTGTAAACACTTCCTTGTCCACCCTTTCCAACGCAATGCTCATCATCAAAATTATTTGTTGCTCTAATGATTTCTTCATACACGATTTTTCCATCAAAAGTTAACATTGAAAGCAACCCTGGAGTATTTCCGGGGCTACTCCGTTGTTTTTGTACACCATTCTTCCTTTGTCGAAAATTAAAAAACAATCCAATCAAAGAAATTAAAAGAGCAACTAGTCCCTAAGAGAGGGAACACAATAACAACCCAAATCTTTCTCAGGGCTTGCTTGTGTGACTTGAATGCTTTGCAAGCGGGAAATCTTTTGATATCTCCACACAATCCTTTGTTCCCTTGTAATGCTACCGTTGGAGCATCTCTAAATGCTGTGCTATTAGGAATAGGTCCTTGTAACGCATTGTAGGATATGTCAATGCGTGAAAGCCAATGCATTTCCTCAAAGCATCTTGGAATGAAACCAGATAGGTTATTGTGGGAGAGATTCAGCTTCTCCAAGCTTTGCATGCTGCATATTTGAGATGGTATCTCTTCTCTGAAAACATTATGACTCAGATCTAACTCTGAAAGATGAATCAACTTCTCAAAATTATTTGGAATTTTTTGACTAAATTGATTGTTGCTCAAATTCAAGTAATGCAATTTAACCAAGTTACCAAGACTTTCTGGAATTGAGTTCTGGAATCTATTCGCAGACAAGTCGAGGTACTCAAGTTGAATAAGTGATCCGAGTTCTAGAGATAATTGTCCAGAAAGTTCATTATTGTTCAAAACTAAATGGATCAGAGAACTAAACTTGCCATGTCCTAGTGGAATCTCACCAACAATATGATTAGAAGAAAGATAAAGAATTCTTATTGGGTTGGTCGAGTTAGCCAAGGAAAGAGGAATTGAGCCATTGAGTTTATTTGAGGTCAAATCTAGAATGGAAAGAGACTTCATGTTTCCTATTTCCCTCGGAATCGAACCACAAAGTGAATTTTCATAAAGATATAAGGTATTCAAGTTGGTCAAGTTAGCAAAAGAAAGAGGGATTAAGCCACTGAGTTTATTAAAACTCAAATCTAAGACAACCAAGCTAGTTAAATTACCCAAAGACAGAGGGATTGAGCCACTGAGTGCATTATTTGACAATTGTAGATCGAAAAGAGATTTCAAGTTTCCTATTTCATACGGAATTGAACCAGAAAGTGCATTCATCACAATATATAATGTAGTTAAATTTGTCAAGTTACCCAAAGAAAGAGGAATTGAGCCACTGAGTCTATTGCTGTCCAATCGTAGATCAGAAAGGGATTTCAAATTTCCTATTTCATTAGGAATCGAACCAGAAAGTGCATTTATCCCAATATATAACCTAGCCAAGTTAGTCAAGTTACCAAAAGAAAAAGGAATTGAACCATTAAGTGTATTGTAAGACAATTGCAAATCAGAAAGAGATTTCAAGTTTCCTATTTCATACGGAATTGAACCAGAAAGTGTGTTCATTTGTAGATACAAGATATCTAAGTTGGTTAAGTTACCTAAAGAAAGAGGGATTGAGCCATTAAGTGTATTATTGTCCAATCGTAGATCAGAAAGAGATTTTAAATTTCCTATTTCATTAGGAATCGAACCAGAAAGTATATTGTTACTAAGATAAAAGTTGGTCAAGTTACCCAAAGAGAGAGGGATTGAGCCTTCCAAAAAGTTTGAGTATAAAGCAAGTCTATTAAGAGAACTTAATCTACCTACTTCATGAGGAATCAAGCCATTTAGTAGATTCTTGGAAATATAAAGCGCCTTAAGATGAGTTAGATGGCCAATTTCTGGTGGTATACTTCCAGAAAACTGATTAGTGGATAAAGCAAGCAACCTGAGCATAGAAAGGTTACCGATTTGAGGAGGGATGATTCCAAAGAATTGATTGACCCTAAGATCAAGATACGCAAGATGAGGAAATGATGAGAATGAGAAATCAAGAAGTGTACCTTTTAAACCTGTATTTTTGAGGTTAATATTATTGACACTTCCGGCGTGGTTGCAATGAATTCCAAACCAAGTACACGGGCTTATTTTAGCGGTATCATTAAGAGTCCATGAAGGCAGGAGAGATCCATTTTGATTTTGAAGGCTAGTTTTCCATTTGAGAAGAGCATGGGCTTCTTCCGTAGATTCAGAAGAAACAATGATTGGAAAATTTAAAATCGGAAAAAGAATAAAAAAAATGAGTGAGAAAATTACTAAATTAATTTTTAACCTTGGTAACACCATTCCGTAATTGAGATCAACAGAGAATTGATAATTACAGAAACAGTAGAGAACAAGTAAAGATGAGAGCAACAAGAATTATTAAAGATTAGCTGGACAGGGCAGATAGAAACAAACATCTAAGAATGATGTAGAAAGAAACACACTGAAAGCCAAATTTATAGTAACTACACAGTACACAAGAGAGCAAATGAGTTAGAATCAACGTGAGGTCAACAAGTCAATGCACCTTAACACCTCTAAAACGGACCAGCTGCTAGAGAAAAGTAATTGGTTCCTTTATTTGTGGGTTAATCATCCATCAATTGAGGCCTTATTAATTTACAACATGAGTAGTGCTACACATCTCAATTTTTTTGTCCCAAAAAATTATCTTAAATAATGTGACATTCATAATTTAGTTGCTGAGACAATGTAATTAATTCACTTGTATCTTGTAAAGAATTACCAATCACTTAATTAAAAGTTGGTCAATTTATCATTACTCATTACAACATTATATCCTATAATATTGCTCCTGAGAAATTGTGTTTTAAAGAGAACGATTTAATTTATATTTTTAATTACTAGGAACGCGTCACATGAATGGATTCGTATCCTCTTCTTATTTTTTCTCTTCTTGTGTATCATTGACTTACAAAGATCTAATAACATCCGGCCAAAATAAATATGAGCGGTTAAAATCGAATTTTTTAAATATTACAATAACTATTAAACTTGTCTTTTTAACTCCTAATATTTCTATATTTCAACTTTCTCTATCCTCTAAATTCTTTTCTACGCACTTATTTCTTCCATTATTTCCCCTTTCAAATTTTCTCCAACATCAAGTCATGAACCCACCAATTCTTTTTTTTTTTTAATTTTTAAGATCTCCCCAGGGAATTCATGTTAGAAAAATCAGTTTATATATATAATTTTAATTAATGTGGTGTAAAATTTTATGTCACGATATTGCACATAAAAGTTTTTATATGGCGACAAACAAGATTGGAAAGACAAAGAAGAAAATAAACTCAGCCATAGTGGATTGAGAAGTGTGAGAAAAGCTCGGCAGCTCATAAAGTAAAAAAAAATCTTAATTTTCTCTTTTTTCACAAAGCTTTGCATATGTCTTTCCAAGAGAGCTTAAGAAGTCATACAAGGACATATAAAATTAATTTTGTGATCAAATTGCCATCTGCATTTTAGGAGTTAAAAAGACAAGTTTAATTTTGTGATCAAAATTAATGCTGACCAACATATTCACGGGCGATCATTTGAACTGGGGAACTCGAATCGCATACTGAGAGGATCAGTTACCAAAAATGAGCATGCTCACAGGGCATTTGCCTCTCGATAGATTATGTCCATTTAGTAAATAGAAAAAACGACCTTCCATATCAAAGCAACTCCAATAATCTTTTGTCATAATAGCACTTTGATAAAATCATAACTGCTTCCATACACTGCGCAGCCAGTACAGCGCCAGGTAGGGTATCGGTTAATAATTAATTTGAATTTGTTATAGTGCCCGAGTTCAGTATTAAAATTATTAAAATTACTTAGATAATTTTGAAGAGTTTTAAATTTAATCTTCATTAAAAAAATTAAAATCTATTAGTCATTTTGATTCCATAAACATGAATTAGCCATACCAAAATAAAGACTAGAAATTTAACAAAAACAAGATAATAATTAAAAAAACGTAAAGCTATAAAAAAAAAGTTTCTCTATTTTTTTCTCTTGTTATCTTTTCCTTTTTCTTTTTAGTTGTATTAATGAAAATATTATATATTATTGTATTGACAATGAAACCATTATATATCATTTCCAAAACGCAAAACTTTGCAAGAACAATGGTAATCAGCAAAACTTTATCAGTAAATAATACTATAATATAGTTAAGAGGATTGAGTAAGAATTAATGGAATGGTATATGCATTATCACTCTCCTCCTCCAAACCTCCCATCTCAATCAGACGAGGAGTTTAGCTCCGCGGACAATTCTGTAACTGATGAGTACTTTGCTTCTGAGCCTGAGGGTATCGAGGGCATCATCGTGACTTCAGTATTGCTGGCCCGCACTCCTCCCGTTCTAGGAAAGGTCGTAAGCACCGCAAGCGACGTTCTGGGCGTTCGCATTGATGATTTCGCATTTATTTTTTGTTCTTTGTTTTTTTCTTCTACTTGGAGGTTTTTGTTTAGGTCCCCCTCTAATATTTTTTTCATTTTATTTTAATAATCTACAGGTAAGGGCGTCCCGCCTAACCCCCCCACCCTTGGGGGGTTTCAAAAAAAAAAAAAAAAAAAAAAACCATAAAACAAGTAATTTGTAATATCTTAAACTATACTTATGTTGTGTGTGTTGTGAAAAAAAAAAAAAAATTAAGGGAATGGAATGATTAATTGCACCACACAATTTCAACCTCTCATCCCTGCCAAACGCACCAACTGATCTTTAATCTCAATAGGTCTATACCTACCATACGCACTAGCAAATTTCCCAACCCAGATTATGACTAACCTCATTTTTCTGTTAAATTCTACTTATTTTCAGAAGTATCGTTATTACATAACAATTAAACATAAATTTTTTTTTTTTTTGTTTTTCATTCACATCTCTCTCACTTCCTTTAAATGATTTAGAATCCGAACTAACTCCTAAAATAAATCCAAAATAGAGATTGTCAAAATATTGGATTATCAAATAAAATCAAAATCAATAGAATTAACAACAGCAAAACCCACAACTTTTTCTCAAAATTTTACGAAAGCCTACAACAAAACCCATGATGTGTTGCTATGGTGATATATTGATGTTGATGCACCCATGATGTGTTGCTGTGGTGATATATTGATGTTGATGACGATAGGTGGTGGTGGTGGTGGTGATGAAGATAGGCAGTGAGGGTGATGGTGATACTTAAGAAAGAGCATATGAAAAAAAAAAAAAAAAAAAAGTTAAAGTAAATAACAACAGTTATTTAAATAAGGGTAATTCTAGAATAAATGGGTTAACTAAAGGTGGGAGTTGATGAGATAAATTAAGGACTTAAATATCATTGCCTACAATTTATTATTAAAATATAGTTGGTTACTGTATCTAACCAAATTCCGTATTTAAGAAAAAAAAAATTTTCGGGACAAAAGTTCTCTCATAATATGATCTTGTAGTAAGAAAAATTTAAGTGATGATTGATGACTAATAAATAAAATGATAAAGAGGTTAAATCAAACACTATCATTAAAAAAAAAAACGGCTCAAAACCTTTGAAATAATTTTTATTTCAGGATCATAATTCTCTCATGATCTAATCTTGTACTAAGAAAAAATTTCAATGTAATGATTTATGATTAATAAATAAAAAGATAAAGAATTTAAATCCTAACCATACGCTCTCACTAAAGATATATCACATAAAATCTTTAAAAACTCATGAGAATATATCACAAAAGATCCTAATCCTTTCAAATATATATGTATATAATTTTGAAAAAAATGATCAAAGTTGTGTTGTTCCAATAATGTCATTATTCCGTTCAGATTTCAAAACTCATCAAAACCCTCACGTCATTAACAAATAAGTTAATTAAATGTTAGTGTCACGCTAATCATCACGGATCACGATATGTACTGCCCAGTGGAATTGGGTTGTGTTTTATTCACACTCTAGTTCAATTGTTAATTTAGTAATTTGGCGTGTCTAGTTTAAATCCATTTATATAGATACCAGTATCTTTTATTATGCTTTGTTTATCCATGTTATCATGTATACTACAGAACATAAAACATTTTATAATGAAATTGAAGGTAATTCTTGTTATATTCCATCAATTTACAAGCCTGACTAACAGATGTATGTACATACGCCATAAGTTAACAAGCTAGCCGTTATATACTGAATTAAAAGAGAAAAGAGAAATACGGCTAAAGTAACGAGAGTGACTTGACGAGTTTCCATACTTTGTTAAATTGTTCTTGTATCTTAAGTAACAGTTGGGAAAACGATCAAAATCTCCATGTTGCTTTATTAAATTAATTCATTTTCCCTTCATATTCAAAATCAAAGCTCATCAAAATTTCTTTGCCGTTAAAAAGATTATGCAAGTTAACTCTTAGTTCTCAATTTTATTTTATTTATTTATTTTCATTTTTTACTTTTATGCCTGTATTAGGCTAAAATAAAAAAGATAAAGCCTCTCTATGGGAGGAAGGAGCAATTGATCTAAAAAAGTTGTGAGTTTACACAATTAGCTGGAGAATTTTGATGATTTTTGAAAAATTGAGGAGGAAATAATTAATTTTAACAAATAATTGGAGGGTTTTAATCATTTTCCCTAGCTAGTTTTGCTCCGATATTACTAATTAAGCAACAAGCAAGCATCATCATATTTTCTAAATTAATTTCACATAATTCATAAGCGAGATAGGTTGCTAATCTCCTTTTTGTCTTCATATTTTCAGCTGCTTCCCCTGAAAATACAGAGTACTTGCAAACCACAAGGAGCACCAAATTTTTTATGTTGATTGTTAATTAGTTATGTAGATGCATTCGTTTTTTGGCCCTAAAGTTTGTCATCTATTTTGCTCATGTGGCAGTGAAGTGGAGGCCATCTGCTGAGTTGGTTTAGGAAGTAAATTTAGCCCAACTAACTCTGATGACTATGTTTGACTAAAGCTGTGTATAAGGCATTAAGGCTGGTCAGTTAACGAGGGAATAAGGGCTCTGATTTTTAAAACTCAACCGATTTGTGTTGAGTTAATGCTTTGTGTTTGCCTTCTGTTCTAGTTGTCTTAGTTAGTTTCTTTTGATTCTTTAGATTCATTTTGATACGTTGGTCAAAATGATCAACAGATCTTGGGGTGCGATCGAATCAATTTGGTCCTGATTCCTCCGTAAATGCATTTTGAATTTTCCTAAGCTATGATGAGTATTTCTTAGTAAGTGCAAATTATAATTGATGTAAGATCAAGATACCTTTTCCTGATTACTATTTTTATTAATTATAGCATTTTAGGTTGTTAATAATTAAGCCTCAACTGTTCGAAGCGAGGAAGACTTATTCATAAAATGAAAAATGTACATTAGTCAAGAGGAGTTACAAGCCATACCCTCATGCTCGTGTGAAATATAGAAACGATTTACTTGGACTACACTGAGGAAGTGCTTAGAAAAATAAAGCAATCAGAAGCCTGGCTAAATTTGAAACAATTGAGACACTTTTTGCATGGTTGGTTTGGATTTTAGATTCTCATCTAAGTAGGAAGCGGCGACTTCAATGATTGATATCAATTTGTCTCGAACATTTCGTGATGGGGTTGGAAGCCGAGGGTCCAATATTTCATCAAGTGCTATGTCCAAGTTTGAAGATGAGGGGCAAATTGAGGAAATAAGATCTCTTGAATGATTTCCCTTTATCACTTCTGATGCTAACACTCCAAAGCCATACACATTGCACTTTTCTCTAACTTTCATTGTGTATGCAAGCTTTGAAAGGGAAAATAAATAATAATTACTTTTGTTTTTTAACTTATCATCTAGGAAGCTTCTACTGATATACTCAAGAATTTTGAATAAAGTACATACCCAGTGCAACATATCCACAAGTTCCCGTAAGTTCTGTTCTATTGGATAAGCTAGGCTTGAGAAACTTGGCAATTCCAAAACTGAAATGTGGGCTTATGTAACATATGCATTTTGTTCTGTTTCAATAACAAAAATAAAAAGCAAAGAGAAGAGACGGTTGAAAAATAAAATAAAATAAAAAAAGAAAATAAAAGGAATTAAATTGAAAAAGAAGCAACGCACACATGAGAGAGAAGCTAAGAGAGAGAAAGACTTTTGCAACCCGACCTGAACTCACGATCCCGACCTGGTCATATCTCCGATTTCCGACCACCCCACCGGCCAAGGAAGGTACCAATCGAAAGCCCTTGAGCCGCTGGTCAGCTTCGTTACCATCAAAAAACAACCGAAAAGCTGTCGTTCGAAGCCGTGAAGAACCGCGAAATCGCCGCCTCGATTTGCCTTGATTTAGCCGGTTTCCGGCTGCGCCACCACTTGAGTTTTGTTCCCCATACCACCATCTTCTATTTCGACCATCCACATCCACTGAGAGAGCCGATTTGCCGTCGACCGACCACTTGGAGGCTCACGGTTGTCGAGCTAGATTCCGACGCCATCGCCGCGCGTGGGAGCTTACCGCCGGTACCACTGGACTCAACATGGTTTGAAGTACCTAACCCAAGCTTCCCGGTCACTGTCGCTTGAATTCCGGTCACCGTTGACCGGTAAGGGCATTTCGGTAATTTCATATTTTTGAGGGCAAATTTGTAATTTCAAACTTTGTGGATATTTTCGTAATTCTTAGAATTGAGGATAAATTGGTAATTACAATTTTGAGCGTAATTATGTAATTTTATTAACACGGAAGTTGTATATTATGAATAAATGCTCGTTTCGAGCTTTATTGCGTAAATTTAGTTCTATTTCAGATTTACGAAAAGTAATTATGTCGTTTCCTTGATTTAGAAGGACCCACGAGCGAGAGCTAGTCTGCGGGCATGGATGACAACCGAGTTTGAACATCGTCATTGTGAGTGGAATATATAAAACCTATTTTCATAGTTTATTATGATGATAATAAAGCATGTTTGTGAAGTAAGTATTTGAAATGCTCGAATTTAATGATTTTCTCGAAATGGAATTTATTCACATATTGATATGTTATTAAAAGGTGTATGGTTAATGTTTTTCCGATCGATTTTGAATAAAACCTGATAATATTTTTAAGGCAAAAAAAGTTTATGTAAATGTGTTAATGGAAAGAAAAGTATGATTTAAAGATTGCATTTAAAATCATTGAACAGTATCCTTCCCAGTCATACAAATGAGATGAAAGGCCTTTGGGGCCCGTCTGAATACACATAGAGGCTTTGGGCCCTGTGTTTGCGCTTTTGCCCTTTGAGGGCATATGCATGCAGTATGATGATTACAGAGATACAGATATTGAGATACAGGCCTTTGGGGCCCATCTGAATACACACAAAGACTTTGGGCCGTATGATTGGGCGCCTTTGTCCTTTAGGGATTGGATTATGCATGCACAATTATGATGAGATATGAGATGGTACTTCTCCGTCTATTCGTATAGCTCCGGGACATTACGGTACCTAGATAGTACGTCATTGCACGTCCGTGAAGGCTCGGGTATGATGAGATTATTCCCCTGGGTACTTATTTCGTGATAGTTTTGGTATTCAATAGTTGTTATTATAAATATTATGATTTCCCTGATTTTATGCAGTATTATGTATTTTTGTTGCATCAGTGCTTGATTTAAATTCATGATTTTAATTGAATAAGTTTACTAGAATTCTTATGATATTTTAATGACATTATTTAGAGAAAGATTCAATTGTTTTTACAGTAAGTTTATTTTCAAAAGAAAACTATTATCCACTCACTGAGCTCACTGAGATTTATACTCACTCTGTTTTATAATATTTTTCCCTCTCTACCTCCCCACCAGGAGGTTGTAGGCACACTAAATTGACCAAGCGTCTATAGATATTTTGAGTTCTTAGCCACGATATACTAGACGTTATAGATGATTTTTCTTAGGGCATTTTGATCATCTCATTATTTTGAGGCTGTATAATGTTGGTGTATTATTCTTTTGAAACTAAGAATAAACCTTTGTATGTTCATATCAGCTATAATATAATTCTTTGGTACTTAAAGATATTTTTGATAAAATTCAGCACTATGGTTGAGAATATTGAGCATTGGAGCTAGTTGTTTATTGAATTATTTGGAAGTGTTTGTATTACACATTTGCAGGTCGGGAGTGTTATACTTATAAGGGAGATTCTGCCGAATTTTCGATAGAATCTTTATTAATTAGATTGTTATTAGTTTAGTTTTGATGAGTCTAGATAGACTCATCCTGAAATTTGGGATGGGTGGTTTCAACTTCATACTCTAAATCTAACAGTATATTCTTACTTGATATGTGTTGATGAAGAATTGGTGGAAAGGAATCATTATGCATATATGACAATGCTTCAACTACACCTTTAATTTTATCACATTCACTCTCTTTGTCCAGCCCAATTCCTCTGCTGCTATGTCATTGCTCAGGATTATGGCCAAGCTACTCATTTCAAGGTATTCATAAACTACAAATGAGTGAAATGCATGTGAACAAAAGCCATACTATTTCACAGTCAGTGCCTTAACTCCATTCAAGAACTCTTACTGACATGCCATCTCACCTAGGAGTGGCGAATGAAATTTCTTCACAGCAACAATTTCTCCAAATGGTAGCTCAACTTTGTAAAAACTTGCTTGTCCGCCGTTTCCAATGAAATGCTCATCATCAAAAAATTATTTGTTGCTCTAATGACTTCTTCTACACTATTTTTCCATCAAAAGTTAACAGTGAAAGCAACCCCTTCAGCATATTCAAGGCTACTCTGTTGTGTTTGTGAGCCATTCTTCCTTCGTCAAAAATTAAAGAACAATCCGATCAAAAAAATTTAAAAAAGCAACAGTTCCTAAGAGAGGAACACAATAACAGCTCAAATCTTTCTCAAGGTTTTCTTGTGCGACTTGAATGCTTTACAAGATGGAAATGCTTTGATATCTCTGTACAATGTTGTGTTCCCTTCTAATGCTTCCATTGGAGCATCTCTAAATGTTGTATTGTTAGGAGTCACTCCTTGTAAAGCATTGTAAGATATGCCAATGCGTGACAGCCAATGCATTTCCTCAAAGCATCTTGGAATGAAACAAGATAGGTTATTATGGGAGAGGTTCGGCTTCTCCAAGCTTTGGATACTGCATATTTGAGATGGTATTTTTTCTTTGAAAACCTTATGACTCAGTTCTAACTCTGAAAGATGAATCAACTTCTCAAACTTATTTGAAACTTTGTGACTAATGTAGTATTTACTTACTAGAGTGGGAGTGGGAGTGGAAAGTGTGGAGTCTTTCCACTCCAGTATTTACTTGCTTGTTTAAAGGGAGGAGTGGAAGTCCCACTCCGTGGGCCCTACTCACTTTTAGAGTGTGGAGTGAGATTCCCACTCCTTGGGGGAGGGGGGAGTGGATTTTTCTTTTTTTACCATTTTATTAATATAATTTATATTTATTAAAATAAAATACTATTACATTTATTTAAAAATAATAATATTATATTTAAATAAAATAAAAAATTTATATTTATTAAATAAAATATAATTTTTTATTATTATCCCTTTTATTAATATAATTTATATTTATTAACATAAATAATATTACATTTATTTAAAATAATAATATTATATTTATTTAAATAATCTTATTATATTATTTAATAATATTAAACTTATTTAATAAAATATAATTATATTCATAGAGAATTAATCATATACCATATACTATCTTATTTGAAAATATAATATTATTACATTTATTTAATTAATAGTATTAATTTTTTTCTATTAATAATTAATAATAATAAATAGTTTATTTAAAAAAATATTAATTTTGTACTATATTATTAATAATAATGTTTCATTTGTGTTGCTCTTATCAATAATTTTTAATTTACATAATTACAATTAAAATTAATAAAAAAATATTATTTACATAAATAAAAATATTAATATTATTACTAAGTTATATAATTAAAATTAATAATAAAATAAATAGTTTATTTTATAAATATATTTTTTATTAAAATATATTTTTTATCAACATTGTAATTAAAACTAAAATTTTTTATTAAGGGTAAAATTGTAATTTGAAACTATTCACTCATAATCCAAGACAATGTAAACACATAAATAGGATTCTGATTTTTATCACACACTCTCATTTCAGTGTAAGTAAACAACTTACTCCCACTCCTACTCCCACTCCCACTCCCACTCCCACTCTCACTTCACACTCCCAGGATTCCCACTCCTCAGGATTCTCAATCCAATCCGAGAAGTAAACGCTACCCCTAAATTGATTGGTACTCAAATTTAAGTAATGCATTTTACCAAGTTCATCAGATTTTCTGGGACTAATTGCTTAATCTATTTGAAGACAAATCAAGGTGCTCAAGTTGAATGAATGACCCGAGTTCTACAGATAGCCGTCCAGAAAGTTTATTCCCACTTAAAATGAGCTTAATAAGAGAACTAAGCTCGCTCAATTTTGATGGAATCTCACCAACAATAAGATTAGAAGAAAGATGAAGAACCTTTAATGATTGGTCAAGCTAGCCAATGAAAGAGAGATTGAGCCATTTAGTGTATTTAAACTCAAATTTGTGTCGAAAAGAGACCTCACATTTCCTAGATAACCCAGAATTGAATACAATAATATATATGTGATGGTATTGTTGTCAAATTGCATTTATAATATAAAAAATGCATGGAAGTATTCACTATATTTCATCATATGATATTATGATTGTAGAGGTTTGTCCATGAATAAATTTCCATCGATTTGTAAAGTACTTGCATTTTAATTTGATTTGATTTCATAATAATAATAGTAAATTCGGTTAAAGAAGTTTCTGTTTATCTATTTTATTATGATCAACATTATACTGTAAAAGTTTTATAAATTAATATTGTTTAGCTAAGAAAAAAAAAATATTGTCATAACTAGGTTTTTATTTATTGAAAAATGAATAATTATTAATTCAAGAAGAATTTTATATTTTAATTATATGTATTATCTGGGTACATGTACTATTTTGATCAATTTAATATTCATATATGAATTTCAAAAATTATCATGTATATACAAAAATTAATAAATGCTATGAACATGTACATAGAAGTTGAGACATTAATTTTACTCATCGACGAGGGATGCTTTTAAATTTTAGGACTCTGGGGCTTTGACACCAAATGTTTTGGCAAAAACCATTGAGAGAGTGGAAGGCAGTGGTACGGTCGTTTAATTTTACTTCTTAACAGTTGGGATGAGTACAACATTAGATCATGTGTGTGTTTCATCTATCTGCAACAAAATGATCTTGCAAAAGAATTCTTCTTTACATTTTTGGATGCTTTACATTTGCCTTTGCGCTAATAATTCTTGTTTTTCATTTTATTTCATCACCATTAGGCCAAAGTTGTTTCTACCTACTTGGATGCTACTTTGGATAAAACATTGTGGAGCACAGAGAGAGATAAATTAGAAGCTCTAGGATTTGTTATTGTTGGAGCTGTTCCAGCGGGGGTTGGCTATACTACTTGCTTGACAATTTAAAGTGATTATGTTGTCCTAATTTATGAAGAATGTAGGTGTTTAATGTACGTTCTCTAATATTTATGTGATTACTGCAATGCCGTAAAATTTGTAATCTCTTTTTCAGTTGTTTGCAAGGGACTGATTGTGCTTCAATATGAAGTTTATAATCCGTTCCCTAGCTCATTTATTTTGCATGGCCTTATCCTACTGATACTGTAACATATGCACATCCTTTTTTATTAAGTGTATTATTTGATCCTTCCTCTTTGACCTAAAGTTTTGAAAGTCATTAAACTCATTAAAACTATTACTGAAAAATTTAACGCGACTCAATTACTCGACATGAATAAATAAGTGTGGCTACCAAATTCGACATGTTTATTAAATGGGTTATGTTTGGACTAGTTTAAACTTGTCATGATATGAAATCGAGACAATGTGGACACGATGCAATGAGCCACGTTGTCGGTTTTTATTTCATTTATCAATTTCACATTAGCTTAATTTGTATTAAGCTTAAAAAATAAAAAAAGAAATCCGCAATTAATTAGGAATTAGACCTGGTTTGAAGCTGAGAAGGAAGTAAGAGAAGCAAAATTTGTTTTGGAAAGGTGGAGAGCACATGTGAGAGAGAGATAGGCTGAGAGAAAGAGAGAGAAAGCTGTTAAAAACGAATCAAAACCTAGACCTAAACCTAACTCGAGAACCGAGCCAGCCATCCATTTGAAATTTCAACCACATCATCGGCCGTGAAAGATACCAATCGAATCCTTAGCCAACGTTGGTCATCCCTGCATCATCCAAGCTGCTGGAAAATGACAAGAAAACCACCGGTTGAAACTGTGAAGAGCCGCGACATTTGCCGCCAAGATTAATATTGTTTTTGTCGACTTTTGGTCACACTATCGCCTAGGTTTTGTTCTCCACCATAGCCTCTTCAATTTTCAGCCACCCATGCCACTAGAAACAGCCAATTTGGCTGCGACCAGCCACCAAAGTTATCATGACTGTTGGAGCTCGATTCGTTGCCATCGCAGTGCATCAGAACTCACTGCCACCGCCGTTAGACTTAGTGTGGTCTGTAATTTCTAACTCGACCTTCCTGATCACCGTTGCTTGACTTTTGGTCACTGTTGGTTGGCAGGGGTATTTTGTAATTTCATACTTTAAGAGCAATTTTGTAATTTTTGACCTTATGGATATTTTCATAATTTTTGAAATTGAGGATAGGCTGGTAATTACAATTCTGAGGGTATTTTGATAATTTATGATTTTGAGTATTTTAATAATTTATGGATGCGAGGGTATTTTGATAATTTTATCGACACGAGAGTTGTGTATTATGAATAGATGTTCGTTTTGAGTTTTATTGCATAAAGTTAATTTCATCTCATATTTACGAAAAGTAATTATGTCGTTTCCTTGAATTAGGAGAAATTGCAAGCGATAGTCAACCATCGAACGTGGACGTTAATTGAGTTTGAACATTGTCATTGTGAGTGAAATATATAAAACATATTTTCATAGTCTATTATGATTTTTAAAGTATGGTAAAGCATGTTTGCGAATTATGTTTTTAATACTCTAATTTAAAAATTTTCTAGAAATAGATTTTATTTATGTACTGATATATTATTAAAAAGTGTGAGATTATTGGTTTCCCTATCGATTTTGAGTAATTTATGATAGTATTTTAAAGAAAAGAAAATAGATTTAAATTATGTTAAATGGAAAGGAAATGAGATTTGCAGTGTGATTATATGTTTATGTATGTGTGTATAAAAGGTTGTTTAAAAAATCTTATTTTAAAAATCATTAGACTAGTACCATTTCCCTCCAGGTACAGTGATATAAATGAGATGAGAGGCCTTTGGGGCCCGTCTGAACACACATAGAGGATTTTTGGCCGTGTGTTTGGGCACTTTTTGCCTTTTGGGTGCTTATGCATGCATTATGATAGTAATAGAGATTCAATTACTGAGATACAATTGACACAAATGAGATAGAGGCCTTTGAGGCCCGTATGAATACACACAGAGGCTTTAGGTCATGTGTTTGGGCTTCTTTGTCCTTTGGGGACTGTTTTATGCATGTAGTATGATTAGATATGATGAAATAAATGAAATAGCACTTCATTGGTCTCCTCGTGGTAGCACCAGGCATGACAGTACCCAAACAGTATGTCATTGCAGTGCCCGTATGAGCTCCTAGTATGACAAGATTATTCCCCAGGGTACTTGTTTAATGATAGTTTCAGATTCATGTATCTTATATTGTGATACGATTTTCATGATAATTACATACTTCTAATTTATTCCTGCTAGGTCTTTGTGATCACTCCTTCTTTTTCCCTTGAATTCCCTGTTGCAGCTCTCAACTCTCTCTTATTTTCTTATTTTCTTTGTTTTCTTGGTTATTTTTCTTAAATGATGGCTCTCTCTTGTTTCTTTCATGCGCTCTCATTTTATAACTTAGAATTAGGGCAACCGAAAAGTGTGTGGCTGCGTGTCTCTCATTTTTGGAAACCTTATATCGCAATCTTTCTATAAACAAGCACGAAATCCAGTCTGTAGTTGCCACAGGATTGCTGTAGCAACGACTACAATATCTTCTCTATTCTAGACTTTTTTTAGTTCCTCTATAGCCAAGTTTTTTTGGCATCTCTGCAAGTCTACTGTAGCTTTTTGGTCACCCACAATCATGCACATAATCAGAGCACAAAATGATCTAAAATCAAATTAATTTATTAAAAATAAACTTAAACAGATGCTTATGAAAAATGTAATTAAAAAATACAATAAAAACACATCATTTACTCTCTAAGTAATGTTAGTTTAAAATAACTCTCGTTTCATATAGTTATCATTAGGCTAGCTCAGATCATGATTATAGTTATCCAAAATTAGACTCAAGTGCATGCCAATAACACAAAAACTATTGAGCACATGAGATGTTTAAGGGTGAGTGGCTTTAATGGTTCTGGAGAGCCACTTGAGATGAGTCATGGTTTGTTAAGCTAAAGCACACTTTTGACATGATGAAGTGCTTAAAGGATGGCAGATTGTCCTCTGTCACTTTTTTACTCGACGATAAAGCTTGCCATTAGTGGTAGATAGTGGAGAGATGATATCAAGGGCATGCTGCGATTACTTGAGCCATTTTCTATAAGGAATTTTGTGATTATTATTTCCAAGCTGTGTATCAAGATATTAAGTAGAGTGAATTCTTTCGGTTGGTTTAAGGATTTATCACAATTGAGGAGTATGAAAAGAAGTTTATGGACCTTTCTAGATTTGCTACATCATCTATTAGTTATGAGAGAGAAAGATATAGACAGTTTAAAGAAAGTCTTTAATTTGAGATACGACCACGGTACGTTAAGTTTTGAGAGATAGTTGAGGTAGCCAAGAGAGTAAAGCCCAAACATATCAAGAGATTTTGGCCCACTTTATCTCCGAGTGACAATTTTGTGAGAGGGACAGCCTTATGGTATCAGCCTCACTCTAGACAGACTCAGGGTCAAAGAGGTCTAGAGACAGGAGGTTCTACATCTACTTTTAGGAGTCAGATGACTGCTTCAAGTTAGAGAGGTCAGCCTAGTCGACCTCATATTTAGGCTCGAGTCTCGCTTTGACACAGCAAGAGGCACCTGCTGAACTAGAAGTTATTATGGGTATATTATCTATCTTTGGCCATGAGGCTCTTATTCTTATTGATCCTAGATCCACGCATTTCTTTATTTCCTTTACTTTTGCTATGCATGTAGAGTAAGAGCCCGAACCATTAGATTGTGGTTTAGTTATTCGTATGCCTATTGGAGAGTCAATACATGCCGAGAGTGTGTATTGGGATTGTATGATTGGAATGGGTGAGCAGAATTTGAGGTGAATTTGATGCTATTTTGAATATGGATTAGCTCGAATCTCATTATGCTACTGTGGATTGTTTCAAAAATGAAGTGTGATTAAAAAGCCAGGGAAAGCTGAGGTGAAATTCTGTGGAGAGTGTAAAGTTTTACCCTCATGTGTCATATATGCTATTAGTACTAGACAGTTGCTAAGAAAAGGGTGCTCAACTTATCTCGCACATGTGATAGATGTAAAAGCTCAAGAGTTGAGATTGGAGCATATTGCAGTAGTCAAAGAGTTCCCAGATGCACTTCTAAATAAACTTTCTAAAATGCCACCTAACAAAAAGATTGAGTTTTCTATTGATTTAGTTCCTAGAACATCTCCTATATCTATGGCACCATACAAGATGTCTTCAACAGAATTAAAGGGACATAAGGTTCAACTGCAATAATTAGTGGATAAAGGGTTTGTTAGACCTAGTGTGTCCCCATAGGGAGCTCCAGTTTCACTTGTTAATAAAAAGGATGGCATCGTTAAACTCAGCATTGATTACAAGTAGTTGAAAAGTTACAATATGCAACAAGTGTCCCCTTCCGCGTATTAATGACTTGTTTGATCAACATCAAGGAGTAAAGTATTTTCTAAGATCGATTTGCGCTCGGGGTATCATCAGCTTAGAATTAAAGAGGCCGATGTTCCTAAAATAGTATTTAGAACTTGTTATGGATACTGAGTTCTTGGTGATGTCATTTGGGTTGACATATGCCCAGCAAGTTTTATGGATCTCATGAATAGGGTATTTTCCCATTACCTAGATCAGTTTGTGATTGTGTTCATTGATGATATTTTGGTGTATTGTCGGAGTGAGGAGGAGCATGCAGAGCATTTATGGACTGTTTTGCAAAATTTAGGGCAAAAGTAGTTCTATGCCAAGTTCAGTGAGTTCGAGTTCTAGTTGGATAGGGTAGTATTTTAAGCTATGTGATATCAGCTAAATGGATTTATGTTGATCCTCAAAAGATTGAAGCAATTGTAAAATGGGAACAGCCTACAAATGTCATAAAGGTTAGAAGTTTCCTTTGGCTGGCTATTATCATAGGTTTGTGGAGGAATTCTCTAAGATTGCTACTCCTCGAACACAGTTAACCAGAAAGAATGCTAAGTTCTAAGAGGATGATAATTGTGAAAAGAGTTTTCAAGAACTTAAGACATATCTTATCTCAGCACCAGTTCTTACACTTCTATCTGGCAATGAAGAGTTTGTGGTATACAGTGATGCCTATAGGTAGGGATTGGATTGTGTACTAATGCAACATGGGAAAGTGGTGTCTTATTGATAACTCTATGAAAAGAGAGTAAATGATGGGTTGTTATTGCATTTTTTTAATTACATTTTGAGTAAGAATTTTCTTAAGTTTATTTTTAATAAATTAATTTTTCTTTAGATCATTTTTTGCTCTAATTATGTGCGAGACCATAGGGGACCAAAAAACTTAAGTTTTATGGATGGAATGCTGCTGCAGCAGACTTACAGAGATGCCAAAAAAACTTGGCTGCAAAGGAACTAAAACAAGTCTGGAACATAGAAGATATTGTAGCCATTGCTGCAACTATCTGTAGCAACTACAGACTAAATTTCATGCATGTTTACAAAAAGATTGTAATCCGAGGTTTCCAAAAATGGGAGACAAGATGCCACACACTTTTGGTTGCCTTAATTTCAAGTTATAAAATGATCGCACATGAAGGAAACTGGGAGAGCCGTCATTCAAGGAAAATAATCGAGAAAACAAAAGAAAAGAAGAAAATAAAAGAGAGTTAAGAGCTGGAACAAGAAATTCAAGGAAAAAAGAATGATAGATCGCAAAGACCTAGCAAGAATCAATTCTCCATCTTCATTTTCTTGTTTTCTAATCTTTATGGAATGTATTTGATGGCTAAAACGATTTCTATTACTGTTTTGTCGCAAATCATGAACTAAACTTTGTTGTGGTTGAGTGTTAAACAAGCTTAATGGCTATTTGACTGATATATGCATGTTGCTCTAAATTTGATGTAGTATTTTATCTTGATTTTATTTATTGCAAATCCTGATTTTGGTTGACCACCCATTTAGTGGATAGTAGCTAAAAAGGAGCCTCAAAAGGGTCTAACTTAGTAGAACATATTAAGAGAATACATGGTTTTAGATTGGGTTCCCAAGTTGAGTTAATCTCGATTTGAATAGGACCATACTTGATCTAAAAATAGTGAAGAACTAGACATAGGGATTCACCTTGTAGGAAATTTAAAGCCTAGAACGCATAATACTATATCTAATTTTAGCGTAACAACTGATCATTATCAGGTTGCATTTAGATACAAGATGTCCAATAGGTGATAGCTGAGGATGCATAAGGGATTTTGCCCAGTGTTATAGTAGATGTTGTTGCAACAGAATCTTAATTAGAAAAAAAACGGTCAATACCATTAAGTGAGTTTAGTCACTCAACTACTTCCTTTCCATTAAGTTTGTCTTGATCTTTGACTTGAGAATTTTCCTTCTTGCATTTTGTTTATTGCACTTTAGTTTTAGTTAGTTTATTAGTTTCATTAACTATTTTATTTTAAGTTAGCCTGAAATTGCATTGTTAAAATTGCTATAACAAATCCTATAACATCAATCCCTGTAGAGAGGATCTGAATACTCATCATTATATTACTTATTGTGTACACTTGCACATTGACACCTATAGCAATAAGCAATACACGAATGCCAACACTTATGCTTCTAGACAACTTAAGAAGCATGAGTAAAACTACCCAACACATGACCTAGAGCTAAAACTACACAACACATGACCTAGAGCTAGCAGCAGTGGTGTTTGCACTCAAGAAATAGGGGCGTTACTTATACGGGACATCATATCAAATTTTCACTGATCATAAGAGTCTCAAGTAATTATTTACTTAGAAAGAGCTAAATTTAAGATAGAGAAAATGGTTGAGCTAACTAAAGACTACGAGTACACTATTGATTATCATCTAGGCAAAGCGAATATAGTAGCTGATGCACTAAGTAGAAAGTCCTCTAACCCTATAGCTCACTTATGAGTGGCATATATGCCTTTGTTGATCGAGCTAAGATCTTTGGGAGTCAAGTTGAAAGTTGATAATTGTAGAGCTTTGATAGTTAACTTTCGAGTTAGGCTGACTTTGTTAAGTCCATCAAATGCAAGCTTAGGACCCGCAGTTAATGAAGTTGAGACAAGATGTGCAAAACGGTTTACAAGCTAATTTTGCGGTTGGAGATGATGGAGTCCTAGTCATAGGAAGTAGACTTTGTGTTCCTAATATTAAGGATTTGAAAAAGGAGATCATGGAAGAAGCTCATTATTTAGCTTGTACAATGCATCTTGGTAGTACGAAGATGTACTGCTCCTTGAAGGATCATTACTAGTGGTACGGCATGAAGAAAGAGATAGTAGAATTTGTTTCTCAATGTTTAGCTTGTCAGTAGATTAAGGCTGAACATCAGAGACCTATAAGGTGTTCTCTGTCGCTTCTTATTTTTAAGTGAAAGTGGGAGTACCTCACGATGGACCTTGTAGCGGGACTTCCACTTGCTCAGAAAAAACATTATAGTGTTTAGGTAGTTATTGATGGACTTACAAAATCTACTCACTTTTTACCATTCAAAAGCACCTATTCGATGGACAAGTTAGGGAGTATTTATGTCACTGACATAGTTCGACTTCATGTAGTATTTGTCTCTATTGTCTCAACTAGAGATTCCCGGTTTACTTTTAAATTCTAGATTAGCTTGCAAAATGCTTTAGATACCAGGTTGAACTTCAGCATAGCTTTTCATCCACATATGGATGGTCAGTCAGAGCATACTATTCAAACTCTAGAGGATACACTGTGATTGTGTTATAGAGTTCAAAGGTAATTGAGACATTTATTTACATTTGATGGAGTTTGCTTACAATAACAGTAAAAAGCTAGCATCAAGATGGCACCATATGAGGCTTTGTATGGTAGAAAATGCAAAACCTCAATATGTTAGGATGAAGTTAGGGAGCGGAGGTTAATTGGCCCAGAATTAGTTCAGGATACTAATGAAAAGACACTAGTTATTCGTGATAGAGTAAAAGTGGCCCAAGATAGATAGAAGAGCTATGTAAACAAGCGTAGAAGAGAACTTGAATTCAAAGTCGGTGATAGAGTTTTCATACGGATATCTTTTTGGAAAGGGATACTTCGATTTGGGAAGCACGGAAAGCTAAGCCCATGCTACATTGGCCTATATGAGATCATAGAGCGCATTGGTCCGTTAGCTCATCGATTAGCTCTACCACCCGAGTTATCTAGAGTCCACGATGTGTTTCACGTCTCGATGTTCCGAAAGCACATGCATGATTCGGTTGAGGGAAGACTTTTTATTATAAAGAAGAACCAGTGGAGATACTGGAAGGGAATCACCAAGTCCTTGGTTTTAAGACCATTCCCCCAGTAAAAGTGCTATGGAATCAAGAGGCTACTCGGGAACACGAGGACTTAATGCAAGCTCAATATCCCTACCTTTTCTCATCAGGTGCGTAAATTTTGAGGATGAAATTTTTTATAATTGGGGAGGATTATAACATATGCACATCCTTTTTTATTAAGTGTATTATTTTATCCTTCCTTTTTGACCTAAAGTTTTAAAAGTCATTAGACTCATTACAACCGTTACTGACAAATTTGACGGGACTCGATTACTCGACATGAATAAATCGATGTGGGCTATCAAATTCGGCGAGTTTATCAAATGGGGTCATGTTTGAACTAGTTTAAACTTGTCATGACGTGAAATTGAGACAATGCGAACACTATGTAATGACCCGCGTTGTCGGATTTTCTTTATTAAGCTTAAAAAAAACGAAAGAAAAGTGCGGTTAATAAGGAATTGGGCCTGATTTAAAGGTGAAAAGGAAATAAGAGAAGCAGAATACCCGAGAACCGACGCGGGCATTGTTTGAAATTTTGGCCACATCATCAGTCGTGGAAGATACCAACTGAATCTTTAGCCGACACTAGTCATCCCGGCATCATCCATAACCCCGAAAAACGACCATAAAACTACCAATCGAAACCGTGAAGATCTGTGGCATTTGCCGCCAAGATTAACGTTGTTTTTGTTGGATTTTTTCATGCCACCACCTAGATTTTGTTCTCCATGACATTCTCTTCAATTTCTGGCCACCCATACCACTAGAAACCATCGATTTGGCTGAGAGTAGCCGCCTAAGTTATCACAGCTATTGGAGCTCGATTCGGCACTACCATCACGCATTGGAACTCACTACCACAACCCCTGGACTCAATACCGTCTGTAGTTTCTAATTGACCTTCTTGATCACCATCGGTTGACTTTCGGTTACTGTTGACTGGTAGGGCATTTTGGTAATTGTATGCTTCAAGGGCAGTTTTGTAATTTTTGTCCTTGTAGTTATTTTCGTATTTCTAAAATTGATGATAGGTTGGTAGTTATGATTTCTAGGTAATTCGATAATTTATGATTGCAGAGTATTCTAATAATTTACAGATGCAAGGGTATTTTGGTAATTTTAATGACACGAGAGTTGTATATTATGGATAGATGTTTGTTTCGCATTTTATTGCATAAAGTTAGTTTTATCTCATATTTATGAAAAGTAATTATATCGTTTCCTTGATTGAGGAGGAACCGCGAGCGAGAATCAACCCACGGATATGGACGATAACCGAGTTTGAGCATCGTCACTATAAGTGGAATATACAAAACATATTTTCATAGTTTATTATGAATTTTAAAGTATAGTAAAGCATGTTTACGATTTAAGTTTTTAATGCTCTGATTTAATGATTTTCTAGAAATGGGTTTTATTTATGTATTGATATATTATGGTTTCCCTATCGATTTTGAGTAATGTATGATAGTATTTTAAAGAAAAGAAAATAGATTTAAAGTATGATAAATGGAAAAGAAACGAGATTTAAAGTGTGATTATATGTTTATCTAAGTTGTGTAAAAGGTTGCTTGAAAAATCAATAGATTGTGCCCTTCCCTTCTAGTTACAGTGATACAAACGAGATGAGAGGCCTTTGATGCCCGTCTGAACACACATAGAGGCTTTGGGTGGTGTGTTTGAGCATTTTTGCCTTTTAGGTGCTTATGCATGTAGTATGATAATAATAGAGATTCAGTTACTGAGACATAGATGATACCAATGAGATAAAGGCCTTTGGGGCCCGTCTGAGTACACACGAGGCTTTGGGCTGTGTACTTGGGCATATTTGTCCTTTGGGGACTATTTTATGCATGCAGTCTGATAAGATATGATGACACATATGAGATGGCACTTCATTGGTCTACCCATGGTAGCTCCGGGCACAACAGTACCCAGACAGTATGTTATTGCACTACTCGTATGAGCTCCTAGTACGATATTTTGTATATTGGTCCTGTGATGGTGCTAGATGATATAGATGATTTTGTTAAGGCATTTTGATCATCTCATTTTTTGGGATTGTATAATTTTGTTATATTTTTTGTGATTATTAATAGTCAAATGTATGTTAAGATTAGCTATAATATAATCTTTTGATACTTTGGAGATATCTTGGGTAATATTCAGTATTATAGTTGAGGATATTAATCATTGGAGTTGGTTGTATATTCAACTAGTTTGAGAGTGCTTGTTTTATACATTTGCAGATTGGAAGTGTTATATTTATAGGGGAGACTCTGCTGAATTTTTGGCAGAATCCTTACTAATTAGATTATTATCAGTCCAGTTTTGATAAGTGTAGATAAACTTGTCCTGGGAGTTTGTGGCGGGTCGTTTCAGATACATGCTTATGCTTTCTGCTCTAGGCCATTAATTTCCTTGGAGTTTTAAAGTGTAGCTTTCAATTTTTTTCATCAGTACAAGTTATTCTGCAAAATTATTCTCAGGAACATGTACATTTCACTTTAGAAAAGGGTAACCAGACAATTATTCGAGTTATCATCTACAAGCGACACAGACAAACTATTAAGGTTTCTGCTGTTGTTTTTTTCAGCACATGTTAAGTTGGAAGTGTTAACGCTGAAAGCTGTGTTCGTTTTATACAATGTCGGGTTTTGTATGATAATATGCCTCAATATAAATGTGATATAAATGTGCGCAAGATACTCTGAATGTTGCATTCATTCAAAAAGTCCGTATGCAAATTACTTCTTGCATCTTGACATTTTAATATGGGTTGAAATGAGCATCAATCATTGGAATTGTTCTTTTAACATTTATACGTACATGTCTATAAATTCAACATGCTGAGTTCAACTTATGGCTTGGATATGTTACCCATGTCTTGCCATTTTGCTCTAGTAAGGGCAATAACCGCACTTCTGTGTTATCTACAAAGTCTACTAATAAATTATTTTCATTGACTTGAAAAGCCTAGCTAGTTACTTCTAAAATTTACAAAGCTATCCTTTTAACTCTCATACTCCGAATAAATCTTCTAGGAGCTTAAAAAGAGGAAGTCACTAAAACATTAAGTTCGCAAAAATATCCAAATTTTTATTTATCATTAATAATGCTTTTCATATCTTTTAAAATTCAATATCAAATAAATCCAATGAGGTAGCTTTTGCTTCTTGTTTTTAGTTTTAATAATGACTGTACTTTTGTAAAATCTAAAGGAAGTTATGTGATATTGCCTTACTATTATTGTAATAATAATCATTGCTATTATTTAACGCCATTGTACTTTTTCTCGTTGATGTTTCAGTTGTCAAAACTATTCTTCTTGTTCCGGCTGTTACTTTATTGTTACCATACATTATCATTGTGGAAAATTTCTTCTGCTTCCATGCCATTACTATGTTATTCTGTTACCAATTTTTATAAGATTAGAGAAGTTACAAATAAATAACTATTTTTTAAGTTGCAGTGTTGTTTAAAATATGAAGGCACTGGTCGTTCTGCGTCTTTGAAGCTTTTGAACGGCTTAGAAAAGTAAAGCAATTTTTCTCTCGTCTGGCGTATTTCTTGTTATCAAAGAATAGATAAGTATCATGAGCTTAAGTTTATGGTGTTATTATTATTATTATTTTTTTAATCTTATTGCTATGGAAGGGTTGATTAGTAGGGACTGGCAATGGATCGGATTTGACTCAAGATCAATGTGATCAAATTAAAATGGATATTTGGTCAGTTAATGGATTTGGATTGGATTTGGATATCGATGTACGGAGCTAAGACGGATCTGAAGCAGGTCTCGATCTATCTTAATATCTAGCTCCATATCCATATCCACCTGTCTTTTAATTTTATTGGATTTTAAAATTTCTTAACAATTGTATAATTATAAATTATAATAAATTCCATTAATAGCATATTAGTAGTATTTATCATGCATTTAAAATCTTAAAACTTAAAAGGTTAGTTTTGTAAATTTAAATGATAATAAGACAAAAATAATGAAGGTCAGCCAGCCCTAAAGCATGCTCATCAATATTCAAATTACAAGCCAAGTAATAATGCCTGGCAATTTATTTTATAATATTGGAAAAATAATTTTTAAGGTATATAGTTGTTCATATATTTAGTTAAATATGGTCATAATAAAAATAATAAAGCACTAAATATAAATCATATTTAATTTATATGTCATTATCTAATAGTGTAGGAATGATGGTGGGTATTTTGTGGATATCAGAATAATGAAGAAGACAATAGAATATTAGATTGATCTTACTCTTGCAATTACTTTTGAAGGATATTTTATTATCTTTTTTGTTTGCTTGTTTTGGTGTAAAAGCATAAGCTACAATATTTATTATATTTTTTAGACAAATTATATAATTTAATTGTTATCAATACATTTTAGACTTTGATTTTCATTTTAAAAAATCATTGCTTTGTCATTGTTGAGTTTTAAAATTCATGATGGATATAGAGTAGATTTGGACTTTAATTTTTTTTTTTTTTGATTTGGAGCAGATATAGATATTTATTTATTTTTTTGGATCTACATATGAAGCGAAAAACATAGATCTATAATGGATCTGGAGCAAATACAGATCTCAATTTTTATTATGGATTTGGATCTGAAGCAGAGTAGATCCAACCCATATCTACCCCATTGCCATCCCTATTGATTACTAATTATCTGAGGAGATGGTTACTAACCTGAAGTATTATGAGAAGGATTATCATCATCCTGGCTTCTAGGGAAAGATCAAAAACTCATTGAAAAGAGTATCCAATCTCAGGAGGTATGCTACCAGTAACATTATTTATGGAAACATCTAGAGTTCTTAAATTTGGGTATTTTCCCCAATCCGATGAGATTTCACCACAAAAGTTTTCATGGTAGAGATCTATGAAAGTCATGTTTGGATAAATACCAACAGATTCAGGTATATTTCCAGTGAGATGGTTTCTATCGAGATGTACTCTTACTAGGCTTGTCAAATTTCTCAAATTAGAAATTCGATGTGAAAGTTGGTTATTATGTAGCAATAGTTCAGTCACAAGGTTTCCTACTTCTTTTGGGATAGAATGCGAAAGTGAATTGTTATAAAGATTCAAGAAAGCTAAGTTGGTCAAATTACCCAAAGAAACAAGGATTAAGCCATTGAGATTATTTTCATTCAATTCTAGATTAAAAAAAAAAAGAGAGACTTGGAGTCTCCAATTTCATTCAGAATAAAAACAGAAAAGTGAATTGTTATAAAGATATAAGCCAACCAAGTTGGTCAATTTTCATAAAGAAAGAGGAATTAAGCCACTGAGTTTATCGATACTTAAATTTAGCCTAGAAAAGGACTTCAAATTTTTTATTTCTTCTGGAATTGAACCAGAAAGTAGATTATTTTCAACAAATAAGGTATACAAGTTGGCCAAGTTACACAAAGAACGAGACATTGAGCCACTTAGTTTATTTTTACTCAAATCTAAAATTAGAAAAAAACTTTAAGTTTCCTATTTCATCAGGAATAGAACTAGAAAGTGCATTGTTTTGAAAATATAAGGTGGACAAGTTGGTCAAGTTACCTAAAGAAGTGGGATTGAGCTAGTGAGTGCATTGTTGCCCAATTGTAGATCAGAAAGAGATTTTAAGTTTCTTATTTTATCTGGAATAATACTTGAAAGTGGGTTGCTATGAAGATACAAGGTAACCAAATTAGTCAAGTTACCTAAAGAGAGGAATTAAGACACTGAATTTATTGTTGCTTAGTTGAAGATTAGAAAGGGATTTCAAGTTTCCTATTTCAATTGGAATTTAATCAAAAAGTGAATTTCTATGAATATGCAACATAGCTACATTGGTCAAGTTATCCAAAGAAGGAGAGATTGAGTCATTAAGTTTATTTTCACCCAAATCTAGATGAGAAAGAGACTTCAAGAGTCATATCTCATGTTCCTATCTCATGTGGAATCGATCCATAAAGTGAATGTTTATAACAATAATGTTTGAGATCCCAATATTTGAGTTCTAACTTGAGTCCCAACGCTATGTGTCACTCATCCATTGGATGATTGATTTCATAACTAGTAAAATTACTTAACCACCATCCAATAGATGAATGCCACATCAGTTGGGACTCAAATTGAGACTTGTATATTGGGATACCTGCATTGCTCTAAATTGCTCAAATTACCTAAAGAGGGAGGGATTGAACCTTCTAAAAAGTTTGAATACAAAGCAAGTCCATTAAGAGAACTTAATCTACCTACTACATGAGGAAGCAAGCCACTTAGCTGATTATGGAACAAATAAAGGATATTGAGATGAGTTAGGTGGCCAATTTCTAGTGGTATTCTTCCAGAGAACTGATTAACGGATAAATCAAGAAACTTGAGCATAGAAAGGTTACCAATTTGAGGTGGGATGATTCCAAAGAATTGATTGACACTGAGATCAAGATACGCAAGATGAGAAGACGATGAGAATGAGAAATCATTAAGCGTACCCTTTAAACCTGTACTTATAAGTTTAATATTATTGACTCTTCCGGCATGGTTACAATGAATTCCAAACCAAGCACATGGCTTATTTTTGTAACATTATTAAGAGTCCGTGAACGTTGGAGAGATCCATTATCATGATTTGAAAAGCTAGTTTTCCATTTGAGAAGAGTGTAGGCTTCTTCCGTAGAATTAGAAGAAACTTTGAGTTGAAAATCTAAAATAGGAAATAAGACCAGGAAAACAAGTGAGAAAATTACTACATGATTTTTCAAATTTTGCAACACCATTGGTACTTGGTATAGCAACATTAGAAAACAATTAAAGATGAGAAAACCTAGACAATTTAGCCAAATTGATAGAAAGACGCAAGAGAGCAATTGAGTGATAGTCAAGCGTCCATGAGGTCAACAAGTCAATGCGTTTACACCTTATTGTTACATCACATTATAGTAAGATATCCATTTTCCAGTATTGAATCAAAATTTCTCGGGCAAGCAACTTGTAAAGTGGGTTGACTAAAAAAATGGGAACCGGAATATCCCTACTCTTGAAACTAATGTAAGGATTCATTGCACCAACAAATTTTCAATCTCAATCGGTCAATACCTATCAAATGCACCCGCAAATTTTCCTAAGGTAAATGCCTTGGAAAACAACAATTTCATGGTTCATTATTCTTGGTCTCCTGCCGCCTCTATACCGGCAACTGGTATTATGAAATCACTTCGGCAAAATAACCGATCGGAAACATATATAATCAAGAAAGGTTTATATTTCTTCAAATTGACCAATTCTTTAGTTATGGTTTCATTTGCTGAAGTTCTTTAAAAATAGTTTTAAAGGATTTGTATTTTCCAAGTGTAATTAATTTGTAAAACGTATTAAGGGTTTTTGAGTAGAAGTTCCATATTTTGTCCAACTAGTTAATATTAATAGATTGCTTAAGAAATAATATAATATTTCTTTCTATATATTTGTTTGTACTGTCTAGACAATCTTCATGGAAAGAAATTTCTATTTTTTTTTTCCTTCAGCAGCTTTAAAAAGTGCTAAAAAGAAAGAAAGAAAGAAAGAAGCACCTGATTTCTCCATTTCCACTTTCCAAAGGCAATGATTGACATGGAGCATAGCAGGTTACTTATATCAATTAGGAAAAATGACACCTATACCCCAAGATTTGGTAAATGATTACACCCTAAATTTTTAAAAAGGAACACCAAGGCCCTTTTTTTATCACAATACCCTTTGAATTTAGTAATTAGAAAATTGACTTTAGAGTATTTTAATTAATACAAATTTAATCTAAATAATATAATCTATCTAGTAGACCATTAAATTATCTTTAACATCTAAAATAATATAAAAATTTTAAATTATTATATTTATTTTAATAAAATATTTGTTTTTATTATTAAGATTTTAAATAAATCTTTGGATCAAATAGATTTTACAGCTAAAAATATCTCCATATTAATAATTTTAATATTATTTTTTACATAATATTCAAAATAATTTTAATATTAATTAATTTATTTTAATATTATGTTTTTATTTATTAGTAAAAAAATTCTCTAATATAATAAAATAGGTCTAATAGATTGTACAATATAAAAATTTTTAAATATTAAAATTATTTTAAAATGTATATATTATTTCATTTATTTTAATGTCATATTTCTAATTTTTATCAAATTTTGAGGTCAATATTTTTTGGTTTATAGAGTCAAAGGGTATTATAGTGTCCCTAATTAAAAACTTGAGGTTTTTGTGACAATTTTTTCAAATTTTGGGGGTGTAGTATATTTTTTTCCTATCAATTAATGCGTCCAGTTACCGACCTAATCACCTATTAACAACTAAAATAAGGTAGTATTGAGCTCCTTAAGAACTTTCAAATGTACATCTGGGTGTTATCTAGTGCTTTCTTAAATGATTTAGCTATGGAAGATGATTATCAAGGAGGTTATTTGTCATAAAAGGTTACAAGTTGGGTGGATGCGCTAAAATTTTTGAAAGCGAAGTTTACTGGCAGATAGAAGCTGCATAAATGTATAAAGCATCTGGTAAAAATAATTGGTTCATTTGTTACTCACCTATTAATTGAGGCCTTATTATTTGTATTCTTTTGTCTGAAGATGTCGATAGTTTTCTGAAGTATAGTTTCTTTTAATATATTTTTGTATTTTTTTCTAGAGTTTTCCTCTATATTATTCTCAATGCTATGACTTATCTTAGGAGTAAGGTGTATTATCTCTCCCCCTAAATAGATGTATCAACTATTCCTTTTTATTTAATATAATCTCTAGGCATGTTGAGGTTCATCAAAAAAATAAAAAGTTGTATGCTTCTCTTTGTTGGGAAAGGGACTCACATAAGCAGCTGCAAATTAAGCAGAAATAAATCATTTTCCCTCTTTAAGTGATTAAAATAGGATGTGTACTACAAATAAATAGACAAAAAAAAAAAACTAACACAATCCAAAGCAATAAACCAACCACAAGAGACACAAATTTTGACGTGAAAAACCCAAAGTAAGAAAAATCATGCGACCGTAGTCCGATATAATCTTCCACTATATTAACGAGATTGCAACACAAAATCTTCTCTAGATAATACTAGAGGCTAACAACATCAAGAATCTCAATATCATTGGCTTATAATAACAGCCTAATATTTGTCTCTCTAACAAATGGGTATCTCAAATAATAGTTAAAGAGAGGATAAAATAAAAATCAAGACCGGTAGAATTGTAGAGGGCTATGCCGGGAACTTACCCTCAAAATTTTGGATGAAAATGAAGTTAATTTTGTCTTCTGATCATCTGATCAAAAATTAAAATCACTATTCTCAAATTAAGAACCTTTACTGTCTTCTCTCTCTCCACCACTTCTTCTTCAGGCTAAAACATCTTTCACTTGCTTTTATAGGCAAATTTCATAGCAAATTTCATCAAAATCCAAAGCTTAATATTAATTGCATATCAAGCAAACGTTTTTAGACTTTGGGGTTTTGGGCCCCCAAATGATAAGGACCCAAAACAAATCTCCCTCTCCAGATCATATGGGGCACCACCAAGCCCGCTTTCTGCATACAGTTTTTTAGTTTCTCCTTGGGCAATGACTTTATCATCATATCTGACCCATTCTCCATTGTGTGAATCTTTTCAAGCTGCAACTGTTTCTTTTCAAGCAAGTCTCTTATCCAATAATACCTCACATCAATATGTTTGGATTTCGAATGATAAGTCGAATTCTTTGCCAAGTAAATTGCACTCTAACTATCGCAATACACAACATAGCCATCTTGCTTCACACCCAACTCTTGTAGGAAATTTTTCATCCACAAGGTTTCTTTGTAACCTTCAGTAATTGCAATATAGGTAGATGAAGCAACACACTGCTGAAGTCTGGACTACCATGAGATTGCTCCCCCTACAAAGGTGAGCAAATATCATAATAGAGATTTTCTAAAATCAACATCCCCTGCCATATCTGTATTTGTGTACACTTATAACACAGGTTTGTCACCACCAAAACATAAAACATGCCTTGTAAGTGCCCTCTGAGATATCTGAAAATCCATTTTACTGTTGTCCAATGCTTTTTGCCTGGATGAGAGAGAAACCGACTGACTACACCAACTGTACAAGCAATATCTGGCCTCGTACAAACCATGGCATACATTAAACTACCAACTGCTGAAGCATAAGGAACTCCTCTCATCTCTTGCTTCTCTTTGTCACTTTTAGGACAATGCTCGGTCGGAACTAAGCTTGAAATGGCCTGCAAGTGGAGAACAAACAGATTTTACCTTGCTCATGTTAAATCTTTCAAAAACTATTTCAACATATGCTTCTTAAGATAACCATGACTTTTCAAATTTTCTATCGCGGGAAATTTTCATGTCAAGAATCTGTTTTGCCGGTCCCAAGTTCTTCATTGCAAAAGACTTATTAAGCTTTCTCTTCAGATTGTCAATCTTACTCGCATCCTGGCCAATAATTAGCATGTCATCCACATAAAACAGAAGAATAATGAAATCATTATCACTAAACTTCTTCACAAAAACAAAATGGTCAGACATAGTCTTACTGAAACCATGATTCTCTATAAAAGAATCAAACTTCTTGTATCACTGTCTTGGCACCTGTTTCAGCCCATGCAAACTTTTTTTCAATTTGCATACAAGTTCTTCTTTACCTTTGACACTGAACCCTTTAGGTTGCTCGATGTATATTTCCTCCTCTAAGTCGCTGTGCAAGAAAGCTGTCTTTACGTCTAGCTGTTCAATCTCCAAATTCAAGCTAGCTGCTAGTCCCATAACAACTTGGATAGAAGACATCTTCGCCACAGGAGAAAATATTTATTCTAAATCAATATCTTTCTTCTAATGAAAACCCTTCACAACTAGTCTAGCCTTGTACTGTTGTTGTGAGTTATTTTCAGTCTTCAACTTGTAATCTCATTTATTCTTCAATGTCCTCTTTCCTTTAGGAAGCTTTACTAAGTCATAAGTACAGTTCTCATTCAAGGATTTCATCTCTTCTTGCATGGCTTTAACGCACTCTTTTTTATGCTGATGAGATATAACTTCTTCAAAACATTCTGGCTCCCCTTCATCTGTAAACATCACATACTCTAGTAGATCTTCTTAATTCTGGCTCAACTAGTGGTGTAGGTGGTTCTGGAGGTGTTTGGTCAACTGGTTCTACTGGACATCATTATTATCCTTTTCAGCTCCCCCATGATTATCATGCAGTAGAGGTGGAGAAACTGAAGTTGGAATAATAAGAATCTCTGGAGATGACTGAGACTCATCACTCTTCTCTATATCACAAACTATTTGATCTTCAAGGAACACAACATCTCTACTTTTGATCAATTTCCTTGCCACTGGATCCCATAATCTGTACCCAAATTCTTCAAGCCCATAATCTAAGAAAATGCATTCATTGGCTTTATCATCAAGCTTCGATCTTTCATCCTTAAGAATGTGAACATATGCTCTGCAACCAAACACTCTCAAGTGTTTATAAGAAACATCTTTCCTAGTCCAAACTCTTTCAGGCACATCACCATCTAATGGAGCTAAAAGACAAAGATTAATCAAATCAACTGCAGTATGCATAACTTCTGCCCAAAGAGATTTAGGAAGCTTGGTATCGAAAAGCATACACCTAATCTTGTCTTCAATTATTCTATTCATCCTTTCTGCAACACCGTTCTGCTGAGGGGTTTTTGGTACAGTCTTCTCAAGTCTTATTCCATGGGATCTGTAATACTGCTCAAATGGTCATTTGTACTCACCACCATTGCCTGCCCCGACACATTTTAGTTTTCTTCATGTCTTTTTCTCAATATAAACATGGAAGAACTTAAACGTATCAAGCAACTAGTCTTTAGATTTCAAAGCAAAAGCCTATACTTTTCTAGAACAGTCATAAATGCAAGTTACAAAATAAAGTGCACTTCCTAATGATCTACTTTGCATCATGCAAACATCAGTGTGAATCAAATTAAGTATTTGCGACTTTCTAGATAGAGAAAAACTTTTAAAAGCTACTCTATTTGTATTTCCAACTAAATAATGAACACAAGTTTTGAGGGACATACCTGCGAAGCTGGGTATAAATCCTTTTCTGACAAGAGTTTTTAACTCTTTCTCACTAATATGACAAGCCTTTTGTGCCATGTCTCAATGTTAGAATCTTTTACAGCCACATTCACATCTTTTTTCTTGATCTTGGCTTCTATCACATAGAGAGTGTTTACTTTCTTCCCATTAGCTAACACTAGGGAGCCTTTAGTAAGCTTCCATTTTCCTTCACCAAATGGCTTAATGTAACCATCATCATTAAGTTTTCCTGTAGAGATTAAATTAAGGTGAATATCTGATACATGTCTGATATCTTTGAGCAATAACTTACAGCCAATGCTGGTTTCCAAGCAAATATCTCATATGCCCCCTCATTTCCCATCCGAACATGGCCATAATCACCATTAACATAGGATGTGAAGTAATCACGATGTACAGTAACATGAAACGAAACACCCTAAGCAATCACCCAATCATTGGTATGGCAAGTGAGATTTACAGAGCTCTCATCATAAACAATACCCATATCACCATCAACTATGGTATAGTGTTCTCTTTGTCATTTTTCTGAGCATCACCCTTTTCTTTCGCCTATTCTGTTTTCCATAATCTACACTCCTTTTGACGTGACTCATTTTCTGACAATGAAAGCACTTGACCTTTTTCCTCTAGGACTTACATCTTCCTCTAGAGTTATCATTGTTCTGCAGGCGGGAATTTCTGCTTTAGCTTCTCCCCCGTCTTTCTTGCTTTCTGAAACAAGTGCATCTGATTCAGAAGGAACTGTTTCAACCATTTTTCTTCTAAATTCTTCATTCCGCAGCTTATTTGCAACCATATCCAAGGTTAATTCCCTGTTCGGTGCTAAATTATTCATTGACACCACTAATGCCTCCCAACTGCCAAGCAAAGAACTGAGCAACAACAATACTTGTAACTCATCATCTAAAATAATTTTCATAGTAGTCAACTGATCAACCACGCCCTGAAACTCACTAGTGTATTCAGTGATATTGTGCCCCTACTTTTATGTCAAGTTAACAAGCCTTTTCATCAGATTGGCTTTATTATATGCCGTCGGCTGCTCATAAATCATCTCTAATTTTCTCCAAAGAACATCAACCCTGGATCCCTTCGCTACATGGTGGTACACACTTTGATCAATCCATGATCTAATAGTATCCATGACCTTTTGGTTTAATTGCTCTCATTTCTTATCATCTAAATCAGTGGTTCTAGCTTCTTTGCCTTCAATGGGCTCATGTAAGTCTTTCATGTACAACAAATCTTCCATCCTAGACTTCCAAATTTCATAACTTTAATTTAATCATGCATGCCGAGAACTCCTTTATCTCAATCACACAAGTAATAAAACCATAAAACTTGAAGCTCTGATACCACTCTGTTGGAAAAAGGACTCACACAAGCAGCTGCAAATTAAGCAGAAACAAAACTCTTTCCCTCTTTGTGTGATTAAAATAGGAACTTGATTATTTTAGGATTCAAGATATTAATTCATGTTGTGTTGAGAGTGATTGTGAAATTCACATTGGAAACATATCGTTATTTACAAGGCTTCAAACTACAATAATAGTCAGCAAAGCCTACTCTATAGTCATATTTTTTAGACCAAGTATTTTTATTATTATAAAGAAGTAATAACTTAATAGAGGTGTAGTTACAAAAATTGATGTTTTGACTTAACCTTAGTGCAAATAATATAGAGGTAAAGTATGCACTGCATTCATAATTAATTAAAGGAACATGTCAAATCTAATGTATATACACTAATAGACATAGTTTAAAAAATTAGTGTATATATCTATGCAGTGTTATGCCAAGTCATTTTAAAAGTCTAAATGTTTGAATTCTCTTAAATGTTTTACTTTTAATATAAATTCTATAAATATTGTACATTATATAAATTATTATCCCAAACAACTTTAAAAATAATATTTTGTTCCATATGAAACCTTTAATGTAATATATCATAAATTTTGTGGAATATACAAATAATTATTACTATGTGGAGGCTAGTTTCTTAAGACGAGATCTAGAAAACTATAACTTATCACATTGTGGGGTTTACTCTTATTTATAACTGGTCTAAATTGGGATAAGAATTTTTTATGACTATATGCAAGTTAGTTATATATAGTGTATCACTATACAGAGGTTTTAATGTAAATTGTATACTATAAAAGCCTAAATTAACAAAGGACTTGGCTTCAATGATGGTAGATAATTTATCAGGAGTAAAAGAAAATATTATAAAAAACTATAGTTAATGAACTAGATTTCACAATTTTTATGCGTTAGTAATTGACTAATTCTTTTCATCGTGTCTAGACTCTGGATTCTCACCTAAGCTTGCAAAGAACACCTGCAAGATTGACATCAATTTATTCGGGATATTTCAATTAATTAAGTCATGTTCATATTAATTGGAAGATGAAGATGAAATCTCTAAAAGAAAATCTCGTGGATGCTTCCCTTTGATTACGTCCAATGCTAACACACTGAAATTGTGCACATCGCATTTTACAGCGATCTTCATGGTGTAGGCCGGCAGTTCGGCAAATTGAAACATCAATAAATAAATATAAACATCTTAATTTGTAGCACCAAAATTATTGTTCAATGGAATTGGAAAAAATATCATGATCATGTGGTGAAGACTCTTTTCCTTAGCTTGATTTATTTGTTGGCTTAACAATAATATATATAAGAATATATTGTAGATTATAAACTCAAATAAGTTACATACCTCCTTCCCTTTCAAAATCATTTTCGGGCATTGGTTCAAATTAAACCTATCGCCCTTCACAATGGGAGCTATACTTGGTGGAAAATTTTTCATCTGAAATCTCTCCAAGACTTTATTGATATAAGTTTCTTGAGACAGACCCAAAATTCCTCGAAATCTATCAGCTCTAATATTATATTCAGATTCCTGCAGATACATTATATAATCACTAGAAATTGTTGGTTTCTTTATTCTAGTAGATCCTTTCAATGTGTTTGATAAATTATATTGTGCGATTGCCTGTGAATTTGAAAAGTAAAGTACATGCATTTGGTAAATTTTATTATAAATTTTCTATTTTATTATATGATGACCAAAAGAGACATAAGTTTAAATTACCTATTATTTTTGTAGTATATTTAATAAATTATTTAGAAATTCCTTTTTTTTAAATATATAAAATTACATACAGTAAAAAAACTATATTAAATAAAATTTAATGATTATCTTTTTATTAAAATAGTCTATACATTAGAGTTTTGGAAAAGTAAGATATAATTTTTTTATTAAAATACTAAGGTTAAAAAATATGAACTTTAAAAAAGTGTAGTGACTTCTTTAATAAGTTACTTATAAAAAGTAATCCCCCATCTGTTTTTAAAAACTACTGTCAAAATGAAGAAAATTATGAAATAAGCTGTTTTTACAAAATTTACCAAACACAATTTTTGTCAAAAATTATTTAATAAGCAGTTATTGAATTTCAACCTGTAACACCCCAAATCTAACATGTGCGAAGCATGTGATGAAGGAGGTTACTTATAAATCAAAACTTTTACAAAAAATCTCAAACTAAAGTACCTCAAATTTTTAATCAAATAAAACCATAAATCCATGTATCTAACATTAAATAATCTCTCCCAAAGACAAAAATATAACAAAAGTCTAAGAACTCACCAATTACAAGTTTATAGAATAAATAAACTTAAAAGAAATATAACTTTATCCTTCTCTTATTCAACTAGTAAAAGGAAACGAATCTCTAACTCCAATGACAAACATACCTCTCAACAAGGTATTTAGTCTGCAGAAAGTAATGACGAAGAGTGAACCGTCAACTCGGTAAGTAAAAGCATTCCCAACACACTAAGGTTATCGAGTACTAAGAAAATATTGCAAACCCTCTTTTTATTAAAACATATATTATAAGTCATAAATTTCATAAAACGATACATTATAATAAGATGACATAAATTCATAATAATTCAGAATATCAAAAGCATAGTTAATTATGAAAGAAAATCGTATAACACATACACAGAAAACAATAGGTTAGCTCATATCGCATAGTGTCACCTATACTCCCAGTGACTCAGTCAGAAACAGAATCAGAATCAAAATATCGTGTGCACACTCATAACAGAAATCCAATACTGGTCCATAACATATATATATCACATTATACGATCAGAATCAGAATAACTAAGGACAGTGAGCCAAAATATTAAAATTAGTTTTTCATATGTAATGACTTGTACATGGCACTTTGCACTGTATGTGGCACTTCGTGGCGCTCTGGTCCTCAAGAGGTGGCCCCCGAGCAGTCATAAATAATCTCAATCGTATATGTGATCAAAACATTCTTATCAGACTCATAAAAGATCATAACAATAAATTGGGTTTGCAAAAAAAATTCAATTATGATAGTTTGAAGATAATTTCATAAGAGATAATCGTTTAGCAAAATAAATTACATATTTAAATGATTTTATAATATTATGTTAAAACCATAAAAATAACATAATTTTCAGATTTGAAAACACTTACATAAACTAACTTTTCTATGAAAAATAATTAATTTTCAAAGAACTATAAAAAAATAGTAGTATCAAAATAACCGTACATATCCAGTATATTAGTAAAAGAATTGATCTAACACACCTCTAAGCCTCTAAAAGCCTCAAACACCTCCAACACCTTAAATAAATACAATATATAACTATTAAGAACTTATTCTAAGAACCTGATTTTTAAATTCATATCCGTACAAGTTTAATTCTCATAATTTTAAATCTTAATCTAAAAATCAGAATGACATAATATGTCACAGAACTATTTTGGACATCCATGGGTACCTCATGTAAAATTTTCAAGAAGAGCCAATACCAAAAACATTTTCAAAACTATTAGTTTCTTGACAAATTCGAAACTGTTTCACAGTGCCTTAACTGAACAGAGCAGGTTCCGAGATTTTTATAAAATCAGAAATTAATCAGAAAATTATGAAATTAAAAATGTGAATACTAGACACATATATCAATCCCCGTTTAAAATTTTAGAATTTTTTGAATTTTTCTGGGGCCACAAATAATTTTGTAAAATTTGTCATTCTGCTGAAGTCGCAGTTTTACATTGTAGCAGTATCTGTTTCGAAAATACATATAAAATTGAAAACGAAGTCAAATCTTATGAAACAAAATTTATTCAATAAGTCTTACATGTCTAGTTTTCAGAAAGATAAGATTATTCTTAATAATCTTTCATAAAATACGTGTTTAATTTTGAGATATCCATGCTGTCCAAAATTGTCCAGTGTATTTATTGCATCAAGTATTGATTAACGAGACTCAATAGTAAATTAAAGACCTAAACACAACTTAAACTCATCCTAAATCATGCATATGGTCTGTAACAATCTAAAACCATGTCAATAAAACCCTAAATAGAGCACAACCATAGGAAATCAAATAGAACATAGAAAGAGTAAAACTTACCAACCGTTAAAACTCTCTCTCCGCTAAGCAAATGTTTGAATCCTATGATATGAGTGAAAGAGTGATGAGCAGTAGAGAAAATAGAAGAAAACGCTGTGGACTTAGGGTTATGAAAGAGGGAAAAGTATGAATTTATAGGGATTCTTAAGAAACCTTATTAACTATAGAAAGAATAAATGTTTTCCACAATTACCCCCATGAACCCTAATTATGGTTCTAACATCCTTATTAATAATGGAAAAATGCCATTTGTTATTTCTAATAAAGCAAGATTTCCATAATTTAAAATCATAGAAATTTGGCGTTACACAACCTCAATCCCAAAAGGGTCCTTAAACACTTTGGAAATCTAAAACTGATGTACTCAGAATGAATGTGCCTCTTCACAACAATTAAACAGGTTGAAAACTTTAGTGCAAATGCTTTTTCAAACTCTTCAATTGCATAAGTTAGTTAAAATCAGGCTTTCTCAATCTTTCAATTCACACATGATAACACAAGGAAACATTGTAAGTTAATTGTCAACTATGACAAATTTGGGTAAATTGTCAACTGCGGTTATCTGCATAATATATAGTGTCAACACCAAATTCTTTCTTGATCTGTGGAAGCATATCAGCCCACTTACGGTTTGCTTTGTAGCTTATAAGAAACTGAGGGATGAAAGACCTGGAATTTTGGACAGCAATTCAGGATTCTTTATTTAGAATACGTTGTTTGATAACTTGCTGACACAAAAGACATTTCCCCCAGCACAGTTTACAGGAGCTAAAAGCAAGTCAATCACTCCCTTTTCTGGTAATTAACGGAGAAAGAAAAAAGGGGAAAAAAATCTGCAGGATGTCACTTGTAATGCTGCATGTTTGCGGAAGCAGAGTTAAATACACTACAACAAAAAAGGTTCGTCGCTAAAACATGCAATTTTCATTGCTATAGCCTTTAGCGATGAAAATAGGAGCGTCGCGTTAGGTCTTTGGAGTCGAATTTTCAAATTTCGTCGCTAAAAATACTTTGAGCGATGAAAAAAATGTTTTTAATGATGAAATTTTTTTCGTCGCAAAAACTACTTTTGGCGACGAATCCTACTTCGTCATAAAAAGATCTTTTAGTGACTAATAATAATCTTCATCGCTAATAGTACATTTAGCAACGAAAACTTTGTCGTCGCTAAAATATATCGTTTTTCTTTCATTTATTTATTATTACTATTGTTAAAATATTATCATTTTAATAATAAATTACAAAGAAAATTAACACCATTATGATAAAACAAAATTAATTAATTTAAAAATAATTATTATTATTGATGAATGATACAATAACAATTACAAAATTTAATATCCTTTTTTGAAAGAAAATTATTACAAATGAATATAAATTTCTTGATTTTCTTCATGTTGATATAATTGATCTTCAATATTCCCTATATATAAACACACAATAATTAGTTAACATAATAAACACAAATATAATAATAATATAAGTTAGAATAATTAACATAAGTAAAAAAAAAAAAAATTACTCCATGTCAAAAATAAAAGAGAAAAGAAGCATAGATTAAATTAGAAAATGAGAATTATATATTTAGAGATGAGAGAATTAAAGAATAAAAGTAAAGGAATGAGAGAATGAGAGAAGGAAAGAAAGAGTGAAAGAATTGAAGCAAATGATATATAAATAGGCCACATGAGTTTTTAGCGATGAAATTTAAAATTCGTTGCTAAAACATAATTTTGGTGGAAAGTAACTTGGTAAAATTTTTTTAAATTTTGACATTTTTTAGCGACAAAAAATTTTATCACTAAAAGTGTACATTTAGCGACAAAATCTAATTTTCGTTACTTAAAGTATAGTTTTACCATAACATTTCTCTAGTTTGAAACCGGTATGTAATTGATCCCAATATGGAATCATGAATAGTCATTGCTTCGGTCGATACACAGCCTTTTTTCCTTGTATATGAAGGGAATATTTAGGTTGTTAGTCATTCATTCGGAATCCTGAAATGAAAGAGCCAATCAGAATTACAAAAATGGGTGATTTCTGTATCTATCAAATTAGACTCTCGGATATTCAACTTACTAATTAGTTCTTTATAACGTACACTATTTTTCTTTGACAAATAAGCTAGTAGGCATTGTCATTTTTCCAAAATTTTACGTAGACCCCTTTGAGATAAATAGTCTTTTTTGTGCAATTCTAAATGTGAAGTAAGTCTCCGAATCTTGTTGGTGAAACGAAATACTTGAAATTCAACCGATCCACTGTTTTTTTTTTTTTTTTCTTGAACCCTAACTGAGATGAATGCATTTTTTACCATTTTATCCTTAACAGAAGGGATAAGAGGATTAGCGGAACTAACTCATTTGTTCGATAGACGAGTAATTGATGGAATTACGAATGGGGTTGGTATTACAAGTTTTTTTGTAGGGGAAGGTATAAAATATTTAGGGGGAAGTCGCATCTCTTTTTATCTCTTATTATATTTATTTTCGGTATTACTCCTTTTAATATTTCTCCT